>JABSTT010000007.1:0-40001 GCA_013339685.2 Hyalomma asiaticum | reverse complement strand
AAAATGTGAGGCAAGTGACGGCTCCTTTACAAAAGCGCCGTGGAATCACACATGTGCTGCACGAAATCGGCTGCATTCTACCTATTGATAGCACTGGAATGCGATCACCGGTGCAGAATGTTCGCTGTGCGCTCGTCTCAACTATATGCATATTGGCTGGAAAACATGGCACCTGTGCGCATTGAAGGCTTTGACGATCACGTAGAACTATATAACGCCATTTTGCAACACTTGGTAATAGCTTGCAAAAACCTAGCAATTACGTAGCCAAGCTGCTATGACAAGCTAGGTGACCACCAGCTCCGCAGTGACTCAGTCTCGCGCCACTAGCGCAAGCTACCGAGATATTTTTTCACAAGTTTATCGTGCTGTTTTCAGTTTTACCAACGCTGACCCTTCACGTGCCGCACCCGTGAAATCCATGCGCCGGTGCGACAGCGCTCCCTCAAAATCTACTATATAAAAGAGATGGCACGTAAACGAAGCTACTGTGTTGATTGATTGATTTGCGGGGTTTAACGTCCCAAAACCAGCTATGATTGCGAGAGACGCCGTAGTGGAGGTCTCCGGAAATTTCGACCACCTGGGACTCTTTAACCTGCACTGACATCGCACAGCACACGGGCCTCAACATTTCGCCCCCATCGAAATGCAGCCGCCGCGGCCGGGATTCGATCCCGCGACCCTAGAATCAGCAGCCGAGTACCGCAACCACTAGACCACCGTGCCGGGGCGAAGCTACTGTGTCGAGAAAAAACGTTGGTTCACGCGTCAATGCATGCAGACATTAGTGATCGGGACGTTATGAAGAAAGTGGTGCGACGAGCTCCTCTTCGTAGGGAAGCTTGTTGACGCTTGTCTGTGTCAAACACTTAGCGCGTATGGTGACATTGTCGTCCCACACAGCTGTGACATCGGGCACATGTCCGCTATTATGAAGTGCGGCGCCTTTGCGCACACTATCGGCGCAAAAGTAATTATCTGGGAGCGGCAAATCGCACGCGCGCACTTCCGTCATGCTTGCAGTCACGTGAGGCGTCTGCTACGCGACCCATCAACGGTTCCAACGGCCGCCGCTGCGCGGCTTTCAGTGGCGCCCCTATAGGCGCTGCGCATCACGTATAAGAGCTTGCCCACCAATCATTTGCAGGACCACTTCACGAAAAACCAATTCGAAAAAGTTCGTGTTGATGGAAAGCAAAAACTGAAATGGGATGCCGTTCCAAGCATGTTCATTTGCACAAGACGATTATCTTCTTTATAAATTGTGGTTCGGCTTGCGCAAGAAAAACGAGAAGAGGCCGAGAAAAATGTGGCTCGAAGAGCGTCGGAATGCGGGAAGCTGTGTCCGAAGTAACGTAATATAAGTAAGGAACCACTGTAGCGAAGTTTTATCGACTTACAGATGAAGCATATTAAGATCAATATGGTCTAGTGTTCTTTCACTGTACTTGGAAGGAAGCTAATGTGCGTGGCCCTGACGGCCCTACTTCGACGTTTCCCTCACTGTACTAACTTCGCAGGCTTTTTGACTAAAGTTTTATCATCCAGTCAACACTGTAAGACGCTAACAAAGCCTAAGAGAGAGAGAGAGAAAAAAAAACAAGATAGAGAATTTCATTTTCTCCGCATCGGGTTGCCGCGGTCCTCTACCGCATAAATGTCACAAACACGAGCAACCTTGCCTAATATCGCGCATTGTTGAGCACTCTAGCACACATCAGGACTAGGGCGTGCCTCACCCAATTTCAGTGTCCGTGCTTATTCGCTGGTCGGTTCTGTCCACATGTGAACCAACAGCTCACCAAACAAGAAACGTCACTAAATTTAATCAATGCGTTTGAACCTGGGGTGCCCTCAAGTGACCGCGCGACAACCCATTAGGACCATTTACTAACATACAGAAATTCTGTGTACTCTATCGCCAATGCACTCGCATAAGACAAAGCTGCTCTGATTTCACTAGGTGTTTATGACAGTGTGGTCACCGAAGCATCGCAACACGTCGTTGTCTATACGCGCAGCTACTTTACGTATACCAGGACTTCGCCTCTTGCATCAGCAAGCTCTATATCTGACTGTACAGCAAGAATGTCCTGCAGCCAAGAAAAGTGGCCTCCAGCTCCGACGCCCTGTTCGAGTCTGTCGCTGAGTCATGAATCCTGGCCGAGAGAGCACTGAATTTAGAGCCAGCCGATTACTTACTATACGACATGATTCCGATCTAGCTACGATTCTCGGCAAAGCGATAACACTGTCTTGAGAAGAGAAAACAAAGCTCTTCAAAGCAAAGCAGCTATAGTACGCGTGCAGCCACAGCGAAGAGAGCAAAATGTCCCTGTAAAAACCTTTCATCAATAGGTGTCATGGGCCGAAACGTCCACGAGAGCCCACGTATATACGAGCACCAACCAGACATTCCGGACTATACGCCCGAATGCCATTGTTGGTTCGAGCGCGACGCAGCCACCCGAAGGCTCCTCACTGTCGTCCCTCTACGCGGACAGTGTTCCTCCCCCCCTGCGGCGGCCACGATGCACAAAGACGGCGTGATGGCCGATTTCTCTTTCGGAGAGCTGCGGCCAGCGGACGAAGGACCATTTTCAGGGAAACAAGCTACATGCAGCATCGCGGGGGAAACCCCAACACGTGCTCCGCGGGACTGACGGACACGTAATTAACGGTGATGACCCGTCGGCTCGGCCCGGGCATCAAGGCACCGAGCACGCTCCCACGTCTGGCCGACGCCAGACTTCGAGGAGAGGGAGACAGGTGCACCGGCGATCGACGTGGGAGGGGCGGGTGCTGATCAAGGGATTGGCTGAAAGGATGTAAGGAAGAACATCCCAACGGCAGCCAATCAGAAGTTGAAAGGAGGGACATTTTCTGATTTCTCATTGTACTGCGAGAGTGCTCTTGTGTGAGAAGTGGACAAAACCCGGTGAAACATGTGGAAATGCGGTTGACGATTAAAGGTTGTTTTTAACAGGATGTCGGAGCCGTCGTTCCCTCAAGGTGCCAGCAGGTGAACGAGCCCACCTGCGGTTCCCTGGTTGGCAGTTACCAAGCGTTTCGCTGACAGAGGGATGAGCGGGCAAAAAAAAAAAAAATGCCGCCCGCATCTTCCCACGGGGGGAACTCGAGTAAATGCGTCGCAGAGTGATGGGGGTATCGCGTGAATGTTGCGTAATTGGGTATGGTTTGGGAATGCTTAATTGTTATTTCGTCTTTATTATTCTTATTTATTCAATGAAGGCGCTTGCGTCCACGAGCAGCGTCCGGAGCCGCGTATCGTTGACGACGTTTGCACGCCGCTTCTCGCTCACGTACCTGGGGTCTTAAAGCTCGCTGCTCACGTTTCGCCGCTGCTTCTCGTGCGTTCGAGGGAGAGGAGTACGGGGGAGAGGTCGGCAAAGACGCCCTTGACTGAATAGGTGGATAGCAAAATGGCGTTTTCGTCTGCACCCGACTTCCGGTTCGACGCTTAGCTGCCCAATTCCTTCGTTCGGTATTGTATGTCGGTTCTTGCTGCACGACTCCGCTGCTCGCAGAGAAAACATACTTCTGTGAAGTTATGGTTTGCTGCTCGGCATTAAGATGCGTGAATTCTTCCGTGAAATGAAAGAAAACGTTTGGTTTTCCTGGGAAAGAAGCGCGCAAGTATAAATGGGCAGTTGCCCTCAAACGAGCTACCGTGGCAGGCGAGCTCTGGGTTCCGAATGTAGCCAGAATATGCGAAGACCATTTCGTCACAGGCAAGTGTTTTGGCAACTAACTTGAGTCATTTGATTTCTAGTGCCAATAACTTAGTTAACAATCAATTGCATACAAACAGGTGCGCCCAGCAAGGATCCTCAGCACATTGATTATGCGCCCTGTTTATTTCGGTACAATGAAAAAACTAGTGAGGCTGCACGAAAGAGGGAAGAGAGGTGAAGTCAACTTTATTCATGCGCTTTTCATGTACTCATAGCAATAAGTGACTTCTCTGTGCAGTGATACGAGGCACCTATCTCTCGAGAAAAAACGGGAGGCAGCAAATAGGGGACAGCAGCGGACGACAATGCGCGCTCTGTGCGGCGCTATGATATTACGGAGTCTCGGTACGCTCGGTACGGCCTCTGAAATAAGAGAGTTTTAGTGCAGCTTAAGTAGCGCCCCGCTAAACGCTAAAATTTAGCGGGGTCAGACTGCGCATGCGTACGCACGCTATTCAAGCTTTGCGTTTAACGATCGCTCGCTATTTTCCGAATTTAGCGGAGACGCAAAACGCTCGCTAAGTTTGTTTAGCGCGAAGAACATGGCAGCTCCCTACAACTGACGGCTGCCCGTTTCGCATCTGTCGTGTCGTTTTGCTGCATTGTGGGACTAGCTGATTCACAATAAATCGTGTTGCTGGTTTTCGCTTCGAGAAGACAACGATCTTTTCGCTGTGGATTCTAGTTTGACCACATTACACATGCACAACGAAAGCGAAACTCTGCCTCTTCAGACTACAGCAAGACTTGTGCAATTATTATTGCAAGATGTTCTTTGTAATAATTCTTTTTGCGCTTGCGTTGCTTTTTAAGTTACTAACAACGGCCGACGGTTTTGACGCTTTCACTATTCGCATTTAGATGGCGCAGCGAAGGTTTGCGTGCCTTGCGTTTTGCGGCGCGTCGTCATCTCGCGCTATACTAAAGAGCTATGGAATGCAATCGAATAGCACTCCGCAAAAATTTAGCGTGCGTGACTCGCAAACGTTAACGCAAAAATTTTCCGCCATGCTAAATCTACCTATATACTCAATGTACAACTGCCGCGCATAGTGATAACTGCGATTGCGGAACGTCTAGCACTCGACATCCTTCGCGAAGTGTAATATTGCAACCACGTGTGTCAGCGAACGCAAGTTACAAAGCCGATTGCCCATTCACGTTGGCATTCGCCGATCACATAACCACGTTTCGCGATCGGCGTTGTCGGGATCGCGATCGTTGTAAGCACAAGTCATCCACTTCTGTGGTTGACTTGCAATGTATGAGAGGCTACATATGTTATATCAATGTATTAGGCTGATTATCAATGTATTAGAGGCTACATATGTTATATCAATGTATTAGGCTACATATGTTAACCTAGCCTAGTTAATCGTAAACGTTTTACGACTACTCGACGTGACTCCTTGGGGACATGGCATACCCGCTACACAGACACAGTCCTGGGGGGTTGCGAAGCATCCCCCAGGACTGTGTCTCTCATACATCATCATCATCATCATCATGATGATGATGATGATGTATGAGAGGCTACATATGTTATATCAATGTATTAGGCTGATTATCAATGTATTAGAGGCTACATATGTTATATCAATGTATTAGGCTACATATGTTAACCTAGCCTAGTTAATCGTAAACGTTTTACGACTACTCGACGTGACTCCTTGGGGACATGGCATACCCGCTACACAGACACAGTCCTGGGGGGTTGCGAAGCATTGCTAGCTCACATGTACTTTCATAACTGTCGAGAGATGCTTGCATTGCGGTTTTTCACCATAGCTGCGCCGTGTATCAAACGTCAAGCGCATACGTGAACGGAGAATCCTGACTCCCAACCACGAAACAACGGCGGCATGTGGCGGCGGCACGAAGCTTCGAGCCGGAAGTTGTAGCAGACTGCGGAGTAACCCACAATTCCTAGCGACAACCGAGATTTTGCTATCCACCTATTCCGAACGCGCGCTCCGCCGCTTATATACACACCGCCCGCGTTCGAGGGAGAGGAGTACGGGGGAGAGGTCCGCACCCCCACTGCGCATGTTCGGCTTGCTGAACGCCCGGTGGGCCGGCACGAGACGAGCCGAGCATGCGTAGTGGGGGTGTGGACGGCGCCGACGCCGAAGCGCGACATCGTGCGACTAAGAAATGCTCCGCATTTAAAACAACGTAGAAGAAGTTAACTGCTATGCTGGCGAAAAGCTTCGTCTCTCGTCCACGTCGTCGGAATATACGCCGTCTCTGCAATCGCATCACGTACAGGCTTCATTCTCGTGCCAGCCTTTGCTCTTTTTTATGTAACTGTGCATTCTTCTTTTTTTCTTTCTTGCCTCTTTTTCTAACGGCCTATGAGCTCCTGTCGCAGGTAATGCGTGGAGCGGCGTTGACCGTGCGCGAAATATTGCGGCGGCAAGAGGCACAAAGAATACAAGAAAGTTAAACAGTACTGATTGTCCCTATATTTCTTACGGAAGTTTCTGTAAACAACAAAAAAAAGCAAATTCGTCTGAAAAGAAATTTCAGTTGAGCCAGGGTGGAATCTAGCCCAGGTTTTCCTTGAGCGAGGCGAGCGCGCGCTCCTTAACCACCATATCAGAATTTTCTAGCAGTTGATCGTTCGCAGTTAACAGTATAGCTGTCACACTATAGCGTGACAGCTCTATTGCGTATATATACGCTGATGGGAATATATATATATATATACACGCTGAAGTGTGCGTATATATACGCTGAAGGGAAAAGCGCATCCGCTGTTGCCCTTGATCCGCTACACGCACTGATATATGATTGTGATTATACGAAGGATTATATAAAAAGAAAGGAATAAGAAAAGAAAAAAAGGTCTCGGGCTGCGCAGAAGGGAAAGCAGACTCGCGCGTGCCCTCCACACACTGTACCATACCCACCTCAGCCTACTGCCACACGTCCTCAGGCTCCCTGAAACAGTCGTCTAGTGGTTATGGCACTAGGCTGCAGATCCGAAGGTCGCGGGATCGAATCCCGGCCGCGGCGGCTGTATTTCGATGGAGGCGAAATGTTGAGGCCAGTGTACTGTGCATGCCAGCGCGCGTTAAAGATCCCCAGGTGGTGGAAATTTTCGGAGCCCTCCAGCACGCCGCCGCTCATGACCAAATCGTGGTATTGGGACGTCAAACCACATAAATCAATTACCATGTCCTCAGCCTACTGTTACAAGATAGTGCTTGTAATAATTACATGCTGCGTGGTAGTGGCAGCACCCATGCCCCAGCTTAGCTGTTTACTCAGATTTCACTGGCGTGGAACTGTCTTTATGTTGCTCTCTTTTTCTTTTTTTTTTAGGGGCGAAGCTCCTCCTAGTCTAACCTTGTCACGAATCAGGCGTCAGTAGTCAGGCGTCAGGCGTAACCCGCGTGCCGGGAGGCACGCGCTCGCCCTCGGCGCGTGCCTCTCACTCTCTCTCTCTCCCGGCGCGTGCCTCTGCTGTCTTGTGAGAGAGAGAGACAGAGAGAGAGCGCGCGTTGGCTATGGAAACGCTCTTAGAGGAACGCTACCAGCTCGCAAAGAAGGCGAACGCGCCCTCACCCGCGAGAGACAACGTTGGCGCAGGCAGCGTCTCCTAGCGAGTTTCTTCATTGAGCAATACCGGCTGCTCGCGTTGGAGAAGCGTTCACCGGCAACCCATACATATATATATATATATATATATATATATATATATATATATATATATATATATATATATATGCACTGGATCTTGACTTGCAATGAAGTGCCAGTGGGAGATTTCACATGTGCATAGTTGAACCATGAGAATTCGTAGCGTGCGCGGTAACTAAATTAATCCGGAACTCGGTACGATCTACGATCGCCCACTCATCATCATTCACTCCCTGGATATGCTGTAATTTTTTTTATTAAAACGCTACATCGGCCAAGCACCACGAGCTAGAACAGGGTATATAGTGATAAGAAGCGCTTTGCCTTGTCGCGTTTTCCCCTCCTGGAGGGTGCTTGGAGCAGCAAAGAAATAAACAGTGACTACGCGAGGAAACGAGAGGACTCTATGGGAAATTGGTATAATAACTAAATAAGCACTGTGAACATCAACAACTTTCAAGCAAGAAATTGCCTAAGGAAGTTTCTTCTGTCATATCAGCCGACGTACCGAGCTAGAGTACCAATAAAATTACAGGTTATGTGGTGTGTGTGGAGAGGATGAAGAAACGAATGAACGCCTGGTACTTTTATGTAAACAGTTGCATTCATGCAGTGCTAAGCAACGAGGCAAAATAGACTTTATAAGCGGGTAGAAATGACCAGACAAAGATTATCTGGTTGGTGATCAAAACCGAGACAAGGGTAAAATATACCTCCACTAAAAATAAGTACTGTATACGTATTACCAGTCTCGAAATGGTGGAGTGAAGGCGAGGAGGCGGACGTAAGGGTAAAGAGGAAGGAAAGGTGGAGGCGAGAGTATAAAGCATGACACTAGCTCTTACAATATAGGTATAGCTAGGGTATATATGAAAGGGAATTGATTTGAGGAGGATGGATGTAACAGTGAGAAGGTGGAAATGGACTATAGGTGAGAGCGTAAACCCTAGCGTAGCATGGTGCAGTCCTCACAGCAACGGGTGGAAAATAGAAGTGAGGGTGAGGAGGAGAGAGTGCAAGGTATATAAACAGATAACGACAGAAAGAAAGTTGTCAGAGGGAAGAGGATGTAGTGGATCGAGTCAACCTCCGTTCACATAGTGTTGGCGCTTGCTTGCCATCGACGCTCTTTATTACAAAGGCAAGGAACTGGCTTCGTTCTTTGTTTTTTTCTTCCTTGAGACGACCCCTGATTGTCTTTGTCGCTGCTCGAACCCTGAACATGTGCTTTCGCGTGGCCGCTTCGTTGTGTCATGTACTATACCACTCGTGTCTGCGCTTGCACGCCTTACTTTTTCCAATGGCTTGGCTGAAGAACTCGATTAACACGCCCTTCCACACCTATGTCAGGTCTATATATTTAGCAGCTTGTTCAGATGTTACGCTAACACGACGATCGGCCACTTTCTGTGCAGATGCTGCTTGCCGTTTTGCCTTTCTGTACACTCTGTATGCCGTGTATGCCAAGCCCGGAGGTAGGGACCGTGTCAAGACTGATACGGCTTTTTTTGTCTGTACCCACCAAGCTTCATTGGGTGTTTTTGAAGCTGAAAATAAATCCCAATCGATCGATCGATTGATTGATTGATTGGTTGATTTATTGATTGATTGAACACCGCCCTCATCGATCGTCGGCCTACAAGGCACTGAGAGCACTTTTGCGCTTTTTGAAGACGACGGGTTTGCGCGAACGCCTTTGACAGTTGGACTTGTCCTACAACGTTTCTTTCATCATTCCCCTTCTTCCTCTATCTTCCATCTTTCTATTCCCCTTCCCATTCCCCCAGTGTAGGGTAGTCAACCGGACGTCTTTCTGGCTAACCTCCCTGCCTTCCTGTTTTTCCCCTCCCTCCCTCCCTCCCTCCCTCCCTTTCTAGCAGCTTGAACAGTTTTTCTTCCACCAGGCCGCGGTAAAATAGATATATTTTCAATCATAAAACCAAGACAATCTGGGGTGGTGGTCAATGTTACGAAGCCGCAGCGGAAACCCGTGCCGACGGCACCGGAGAGCACGAAACGGATGTGGCCGTTCGAATCGGCAGTTTTCTTTTTTTTTTTTTTTACCTGGAAGATTGGCGCAACCCACTACGGGGGATCGGCCATGAATCGCGCGGCAGAAGAAGGACAGGAGGAAATTGAAAGAAGAAGAAGAAAAGAAACAGAAAAGAGAAAGAAGGGGAAGCTAGCCTGGGATTTTGTAAACGAATGAAGAGAGAGTGGTTATTTTCATTTCTTTACGAGGTAGTTATCACAAATGAGTCACATTGTGTTTATATAATCAGCTATGACTTACAAGAAAAGAAACTGACATTTTGAGTTAAGATAAACAAGTAAATTCGCAGGGAAGCCTCATAGTTTTGGAGAAAAAATTAAATACGCGTCATCACATACAGCTTTATTACAGTGACCGAGTGCCGAAGCCCCAGGGAGAGTAATGCGGTTATGCCAAACTCCAATCCAAGATTTCGAATATTTCCAAAAATCGTTTTCTTTGGTGTTTATATGTACGGCATTCTATTAGAAAATGTTCTATTGTTTCGGGTTGATTACAATACGAGCATTGGGGGACGCAGCGGAACCAGACACGTGCGCATAAAATTTTAGTTGTGGCACCCTGCACCCTAATTTAGTTCAAGGAACTTTTGAACTTCCATGTGCCACACGAAGTTCTTGGCCAAGAAAACCAAGGTGCCGAAAGTCGTTACTGTTTAGAACATGAGATTTAGCATGCTTGTCTCGATAATAAAATTTTCATAATCTTGCAATGACATTGATTGAGGAGTGATTTAGAACCTTCAAGACTGGGCCTTGAATTGATGCTGCCGCCAGTATGTCCGCTGTCTAGTTTAGCGTTATTCCCGCGTGGCCAGTCACCCACACCAAATGTACACGATGTAGATGTTTGGGCATATATGCTTGAAATTCTCGACGACAGTTCGATGACTTTGGAGCCGACAGGGCGGTACACACAGATACAGAGTCGGTCAGTATAACCACCGGAGATATATGTGATGGAAGTTTGCATAAATATAGAATAATTTCCAATAACTCAGCCCGGAAGATATATGTGTAAAGTCTGGCAGTCTAAGTGAAAAGGACAAGTTTAGTGTGGCTGAGTAAATACCCACCCCTGCCTTCTCGTCACAGACAGATGCATCTGCGGCTATGATTGTGTTTACTTTTAGGCTGTCAATATGATCTGTCAGTAAACAATTCAAACATCTGCCTGGCAACAGTTTTGCATTCTTTGGAAACGTGTTATCAAATTCAATGACTGCAACTTTCTTCAAAATATTTAAGATAACTATGTCACTCAGTATTACCTGTAATGGTTCCAGTAACTCTTGCACGAATATATGACTTGGGGACAATGGAGACGCGGGACCACTGATAATAAAAAAAATCTTGCCATCTTACTAAAGAACACATAGCGGGAGCGTCTACGTGGGAAAGCTTAAAGGGACTGTCTACCGTCCTTCATCGCTCTCCCGTTTTTTGACTCAACAGAAAGCGTACCTTTCGAAGTGTCCCAGCGTGCAGTGGTTTCTCCAGAATCTCAACAGAAATTATTAAAACACAATTTTTTTCATCCACGAAGTCGCTCCCTTCCTAGTGTAGGCATGCCAGCAACACTGGGTACCGCGCATGATGCGTCGTCGTCTCCCTGGAAACCCTTTCGGGCGCGGGAGGCACCTCAACGCGAACCGGCTTCAAGGTTGACATTCCAGAGGCGAGGGAAAGTCGGCGCGCGGGGGTGCGTCTCGGACATGCAGCGCCGCATGCATGACAAGCGCAGTACTACGCGCCTCCGCAGGCAGACGAATTCGAAGGCAGCGCCACATGCGCCACACCGAAAGCAGCGAAAAAAAGAACAAATTGCTCTTGCACGCTATAACAAGGTGTCTCACAGGGTGAAGTACGCATGTAAGACATACATAATAGTTTTTCAGCAGAGTATGCATACCTGCGTGGGCTGGTTCTCGTACACTTGGAAAAAGACGAACACGCTGTTGGGTGTCGCTAGCGGCGTTTTTTGCACCACTTTCAGAGCGAAATTAAAAACATAATTCCTTTTTTGTGGGGTGAAAGCGTGCTCGTTCCCGTAAATGTGACGCACGATCTGCCCAATTTTACCACAATCTTAAAAAATTTTCTGAGCGGTAGACAGTCCCTTTAAATGTTTAAAAATGTTTGCGCTGTCAGTACACTCTTAGCACAGTAACCTTTAGTTTATTTTATAGGTACACAAAAACGGGAAAATGTGCTCCTTTACTTAAAGGGGTCATGAAACGTTTTCTGAACATTTTGTACTAAGTGCGTATTCGGGGTCCTGACCCTCCAATCAACAATATGCATTGTTCCGTTGCACCGTGTGCGTTGATTTAGAGCGATAAAAAACGCGGTTTCGATTTCACTGCGCGCGTTCCCCTCAACTCTGCAGATGACGTCATCTTAGTAGCCGTCATACCTCCGAGATTGGCGCGCCCTCGGAGGCCATGGGAAAACAAACCGTGCTGCCACTTTTCTTCCGAATGGTGGCACCACACGGTTTCCAAGTATTTTCTTCCTTTCTAGCTTTCAAGTAAATCGATTCCTTTAGAGCAAACGCGAGTTCACTGTGCCTTTGAACTTAAAAGTATCTTAACTCAACGTCACCAAATAGTACCACGCCGGCCGGTAGTGTAGCATAGTCGTTTCGGGAGCGCAAGAAAGCTGAGATTTAAAACGGGCGTTGTTAAATGTGCACTGAATATTTCGCCGAAATATTTCGGAATCGGCATGTCGAATGCGTATTGAAGCAGTGAAAACTACAAACCGGCATCTCCAAATTCTTTTCACGACCCCTTTAAGGTTAAAGCACGGTAACCATTATTTTATTTTACATGCCCACAAAAATGTGAAAATATGCGCCTTTACTAAAGGTTAAAGCACTTTAACCTTTAGTAAAGGAGCATATTTTCACATTTTTGTGTACCTATAAAATAAAATAAAGGCTACCGCGCTAAGATTGTAGACGGAGCCTACATTGAAGAGGATGCAAGCGTGCTTCGTGGTATAGGGTATTAATCGCCACGAATTTCCGGACACATAGGCGCAGACGTAGTGCCTCACTTTCGATGGCGAAAGAGTGCTCAATTTGTACGCTGGGCCCCTGGAGAATAAGGCACGCATAAAGTCCAACATAGGGCGGATGTACATGCAGTAGACCATCAGGAGGGTCTGTTCGCGCATTCCGATACGATTGCTGCTGTTTCTTCCTAATAAGCCAAGCGCACGTAATCCTTTCGATGAGATACATTCTATGTGCGGAAACCAGTTAAGATTTGCAGTATATATTATTCCTAAATATTTTAATGGTTCTACTTGTGGAATCATCTCCTGGCCGGACATCAAGGATGTATGCAGAGGAGAACTTAATGGGAAAAAAATGAGAGCACTTTTGTTGACGTTGAGGGTCATGTGCAGATATTTAAGCCAAGATTCGACGTCGTTCAAGTACGATTGTAAGATGTGATACAGAGAACGCATATCATCGGAGACAGAAAAGAAAGCGATGTCATCCGTATAAACATACACTTTCACACCAGCTTTTGAGGGAATTTTGCTTCACAAGATATTCAGTAACGTTGGAGACAGCACTGAACTTTGCGGAACACCTCTTGTCTGTGCGTATGTGTTGGATGAAATTCCTTTATGCGAGAAATAAATATGTATGGTCTATTTAAAAAATCTTGAACCCATGCAGCTATATCTTGCTGGATGTTCATATTTCGAAGTTTGTTGATCAAGATGATGTGCTCTACGCTATCATACGCTTTTGCTAGATCTAATGCAACTAATGTGGCGTGCTGTTTTCTGTGCCGAGGCAATTTAATTCTGCTTTCCAAATCCACATGAGCACACCAAATAGAGTAGCCACGTCTGAAGCCAATTTGAGAATCGCTAAGTATTTCATTTGCACCTAGCCACGTCTCGATATGACCATAGAGAACCCTTTCTATCAGTTTTACGAGACTTCAAGCCAAGGAAATAAGTCTAATATTGTCTATGGCATAACCGGCAACACGTATTTTAAGCAGGGTGTCGGAACGAAATGTTTTTCGTTCCGATTTTCATTCCGTTCCGCAGAAAAACGTTCCGTTCCGTTTTCGTTCCGGAACGAAAAATAAACGTTCCGTAACGGTTCATAACGTTATTTTTTCAATAATAAGAACGAACAAAATACTTAATATTAAAAGTACCTTTTAAAAACAGCAAAAGTTACTGAACTAATACATAAAAATGCGATAATAATTGTTGGGATTTTACGTCATAAGGCCACGGTGTGACTATGAGGGAAGTCGCAAAAAGTTTCGAAGCAAGGACACAACAAAAACTTGGTATTCATTTTTCCTCAAGTTTGAATCCCGAATTTTCGTCAGAGGGGGCACACGATTTTGAGAAGCAGCAGGTCATCAAGTGTACTCGCCGATAAGCGAGGCAGCTGCTCTGACAAAACGAAAGTGAGCGCCGAAAATGCCCTCTCAACGCTGACTTGTGTGGCTGGCACACCAAGGGCCACTTGCGCTAACATGTACAGCTCCGGTTGCCGCTCTTTGCGCTCGTCTCAAAATTTCAACACATAAGCGACGACAACGCCCTCTCCACGACGGCCTCTGTGAGAGGCACGCGAAACTCCGCTTGAATTTAATACAAACAGCTATGGTTGCCCCTTTCTTGGTTTCCTGCATTATTTCAACGCATCTTTCCTTTGAAACACCTGCCCGAGATGCGTGCTGACGTTGAACCCAGAGTTATGCATCATTGCTCACGTTGCATGACCACGGTTGTTCCGGATCGTAAAGTCTTCCCGTGAACCGAAAAACGATAAAAAATATTTCGTTTTTGCTCCGGAACGAAATAATAAATAACGTTCCGGTTACGTTTTCGTTCCGGTCAAAAATATCGTTTTTTTTTTCGTTTTTCGTTTTCGTTTTTCGTTCCGTTCCGACACTCTGATTTTAAGGAGCGGTACTATTTTGGAAATTTTGCATTCTGGATGAATACATGCATTTTCGATGGAAAATTTTATTAAGTCAAGCAAATCGTTGAGAGACACATCAAATATTGCTATTAACATCGATGTAGACCGGCCATCAGCAACTGGCGATGAATCACGCAGTGACATCGCTGTAGCGTGTGCTGTTCACGCGCGGCCTTCTTCTTCCTCGGGGGCGTTGTAGCTGATTGTCCTCTACACCACAGACAACAAATGGAATTTATTTCAAATGTTAGTTTCATTGAATGTCGTTATTGAATTATTAAATGTCTTTAAGTTCTTGTTTCTTTTCACCTATTGAGAATTCAATTGCATCACCCATAGCTGCCCTTGTTGAGGTCACTGTCGAGTGATTTCGAACAATTTCTCGCACGAATATTCGCAACTCAGCTGGATTGACATTGACACTATCATAAACGGCGCGAAGGAAGGCGTGTCCTTGACGCACGCGCTGCACTTCCACGTAGGCCAGGTTCATATGCGAAGCAATTAATTCCAGCTGGTGCCTACCACCTTGGTCCTATTCAGAGCGAGAGAAGGAAAGCCCGAAGTTGAAGCGATATTCTTGGTAGCTCACTGCCAAGAATGTCGAGTGAACGCAGAGAAGATTCCACCGATGACTCCTCGATGCGATCGGGAACGCCTGGTATAAAATTTCGTGTCTCGACACATTTAGGTGCGGATAAGCGCCATGAAGGTGGAGATTGGAAAGCACCCTCGTCGGACCCAGGACGTAGGACCCGGGACGATTCCACCGATGACTCCTTCGAGGTAATGAAAATCATCGACGTTGATTTCATGGCAGCGCTTGACGAGGCTACGTGGCTATATGAGCCTCCAGGGGCGGCGGCCGCCGAAATCCATTCTCCACTTAACCCCAAGAAACAAAAGGGAGTGAAGAGCGCATGTCTCGGTTCATCATTCAACGATTCGCCGAAGAAATTCCCGGAAGCAGCTATACAACCGGAGGTCGCGTCCCCCATTAAGGAAGACGCCAGAACAGGACACCTGATCTCACCGCTCACTTCTCCTTCCTCGATGCGATCGGGAACGCCTAGTATAAAATTTCGTGTCTCGACACATTTAGGTGCGGATGAGTGCCATAGACGTGGAGATGGGAAAGCACCCTCGTCGGACCCAGGACGTAGGACCCGGGACGATTCCACCGATGACTCCTTCGAGGTAATGAAAATCATCGACGTTGATTTCATGGCAGCGCTTGACGAGGCTACGTGGCTATATGAGCCTCCAGGGGCGGCGGCCGCCGAAATCCATTCTCCACTTAACCCCAAGAAACAAAAGGGAGTGAAGAGCGCATGTCTCGGTTCATCATTCAACGATTCGCCGAAGAAATTCCCGGAAGCAGCTATACAACCAAAGGTCGCGTCCCCCATTAAGGAAGACGCCAGAACAGGACACCTGATCTCACCGCTCACTTCTCCTTCCTCGATGCGATCGGGAACGCCTAGTATAAAATTTCGTGTCTCGACACATTTAGGTGCGGATGAGCGCCATGAAGGCGGTGGAAGTAAAGAAAGTACCCTCGTCGGACGCGGCACCCACACCTGAGAAGCGGAGCCCTTCGCGTGGAAGCGTGTCGGCTACACCGTCCGAGGGCAACATGCGGATGGAGCTTAAAGCTCGTAGCTCTCGTATTATACGCGTGCCTTCTCCCCGACCAACCCCCCCCTCAGCGACAGCAGCTGCCACATCAACTACTTGTCTTCCCCAGAGTTCAGCACCGCCGAGGCCCTACGGAATTCCTCCGCCATCTCAGAGGAAGAAGTAATCACCGTGTGTATACTGTGTTTTGTACTGAATTCTGATTTTTGTTTGACATGTGTAGGGCATGTGGGTAAGGTTTTTTGGCTTGTGGAGTGTAAGCGCACTAGATGCGGGCATTTTCTTGTTCACGGGGCTTCTCTAAGTTAAAGTATTTTGTATCGGTTCATCATTCGACGATACATTCGACGAAACAACATATACAAACATTGCACAGCCACACTACTCCTACATGAGAGAAGCAGAGAAATCCCGATCGATCGGGAGAGGCGCGAGACAGGGAGATACAATCCCCCATGCTATTCACTGCATGTTTAGAGGTAATCTTTAAACGTCTGGGAAGAAAAGGGAATTCGAATAGACGGAGAATATCTACATTCTAAAAACAAAGAGAGTGCTGGGCACTCACTTTGGGGGAGTACTTTCGTGTCGCAAATTTAACTCCTTTTTTCAGAGTAGATCAATCCCCTTGGCAGGGTACCGGTACTCTCGCCAAAACAGAGTAGTAAGACGCCTCCGAAGGGGATTCGTACACTCTTTTGAAGAGAGCTCTACTACCCCACCAAGCGGGGTGCTAGTACTCCCAGAGGGAGTAGAAAAGTAAAAAAAAAAAGCAACCACTGCGTTTTTCAACCATGCTAAAATTAGCAGGCATTTAATTACATCACACTGAACATTGAACATACAGGCTGACATGACACGAACGCACATACACGATAATAACACAACCACAGCAAAGCACAAAGCCCACAACACACTCGCGATATATACCGCCTTACACTGAAGTCCTGCATATCTAATCCGTATACTTGACCTGCTATGTAGTGCCAGTGGTAAAGTACTGTTCTGCGTAATTAATCAAAAAGTATGCACAGAACAGGTGTATATTTAGCGTTGGCTCATAGATAGCCGCTCGCCACGCAGATCTGTTAATCCAAACGCGTGGAACATATACAATGTCTTTTCGATTAACGCATTCCTATCATGAGCTGGCATTCCGTTTTACGGGCAAACGCAAGTTCGCAGTGCTGGTTCGCGATATAAAATGCACCTGAGGAAGCGAGCACGAACATATTAGCGGCTGAATGTCATCAATGCCAGCGAAGAAAAACGGCACCCGGGTGGGTGTTCCGCTACCCCCCGCTTCATTCCGACGGCGTCCCCTTTCGAGTCCGTCAAGCAAGTTTGTACGGCGAACAACTGCTGGCGATCACAAAATATGCACTCCTCGTTCTTCGTTATTCTGCACACAGATGAAATATAGTCTCTGCCATAAGAAGTGTTTAGGGTATCTATGCTGTACTTACCAGAATTGCGAACGGGACGGATCGCAGTCACGGTATTTTCACCGTCAACGCGCTCATGGCCGTCATACAGCTCGATGCCGAAGTCGTAGCGCAGCCTTTTTCTTTACATGTATGAGTTATATCCAGTGAGGCCTCGGAGACCAGCCGTAGACGATCACAACAGCTTACTGTGTCGCTGAAAGTGTATTCCTCTTCGTTTCGCACACGTAAGCGAAGAATACGAGGCGTGTATGGGGATGGTGCACAAGGCCAGGCGGCTTCACCGTCGCCCCCTGTGTTCAGCGCCAATGCGGGCGCTCCTCCGTCGTTGGGGTGATAAGGCTCCCTCCCGCACCGCATGCGTGCCTGCTTGTGCTAGGGCGGCGACGTCTGCGTGCGTTCCGCCGCAGCTTCTAACTGGTTTTAAGACCGTAGAAGGTTTGAAAAATGTCTTCCGTGGGGCTAATATTGCTCAAGGAAAACTTTTATACGAGGCAGGCCATGTGCATCAAGTTAAAGAAAGTGTGTCTGCGGACGGAAGCCTGGTCACCAGCCGATGTGTCTCCCAAAACGATTCAAAATGTTCCAAACGAATACTCTGAAAGTTCTAAGATTGCCGGGCAGGAAAGCAAGAAAGGTGATTTTTATTGCAATCCTTGTTAACTTGTAATTATTTGTTATCTGTACGTATACACTATTAGCGATATATTAGTCCCATAAAAAGCTTCACAATAAAGCAGTGAAAGTTTGTAGCTGTATCCATTACGTATGAGCATAGTGCTTGTGTGCGCGTGCTGGAAAGAAAAGTGAAGCCACGGACTGCAAGACCTCGTCTGTTTATTTCCGTTAATCGTACTTATACTAGTGAGAAAACGCGGCGCCGGTGCCAGGAAGCGTCGACACCGTGCGTCCATTCATTTATTTCTAAACAATGAAGGCTGAACTAAGCAATACGTTTTTAACTCGTTTTGAAAGATTCTGTTCGAAACCAAAAAAAGAAAGAGAAACACGACTGGAAAGAAAACAGCAGGACGCCTTTCAGTGGCTTTTTTTATCCGGTGCCTCAACTCCTCCGTGCGTCGTCCAGGCAAGCAGGTGGATGCAAGTGGCACATGCCCGTTTTTAACGAGCTTTTCTTCTTTTTCATTTATTATCTTTTTTTTTGCAAGGGGCATTCCAGTAGATTGGCGACGGTCTTTGTTCTGATCGGAGTACCAACGAAAGGAATGACCAAACCATTCAGTTGCTTGGCAGGGCTCTAGGAAAAAAAAAAGGAGGAAAAGGGCAGCAGGAGCGCGGGCCGCGAACGATAAGGACGGAGCGCCTTAGTCCAGACGTATGCGTGTCGCAGCCTGGTGTCCATCTCTCACGCAGGCGGCTCGTTAAAAACAGCGCGAACCGTTGCAAATTGAAAACACATGTCGTCTGCTAGTAGAGTAGCGTTGCCGGAACGCACGCACCAACTCCCTCTCATCCACAACCCACCTTTCGGGTACTCCACACAGAATGCCGTGGGATCCCCCTGTCCGGAACCACATAGTTGTTACTACACGTTATTATTTTTATTTTCTGGAAACAGCCCGTCGCTTTGCGAACTAGCACCACATGTCGTCTGCTAAGGAGAGAGCGTCGACGGAACGCGCGCGCAAGTGACCGCGCTTCTCCTTCCGCACTGCGCTTTCTGGGCGGCTATAAATCTTTGTCCCTGGTGATCTGCTGTAAGTATTTTTGCGGCCGAGAACACAACAAACCTTGTGGCTGAACACCGAGCCATAGTACGACGACATTTAGAAGAAAAAAAAAAGTGCGGGAAAACGCGAATAACTTCGCTCTAAAGCTACCGCCTGCAGCCCTGCGATCGAAGCTTCTATCACCCAAACGACGGGCGCGCCGCCGCGAGAGGCGCTCCCATCGGCGGAGAGTTGGAAAGAAAGGTGTAATGAAAAGGTGGAAAGGTGTAATGGTGCCAGCACTTACATTCAGAAACTCAGTGGTGTGCATGAGGTCAGAGGTACAATCAGGGCTGGACGTGAATCAGAGGACGGTCGGGCGTCTCGCATTGGGCGCCCATGGGAAGACCACAAGGGAGGCTGTTAAGGGGGATATATGGGACGGTCTGACTTTGAGGAAAGGGAAGCTCAGAGTAAAATTAGGTACGAACAGAGATTAAGGAATATGAAAGAAAGTAGATGGGCAGCGAAAGTATTCAGGTATTGTATGGGGATGGTGCACTTGTAACTGGATGGATGGATGGATGGATGCTATGAGCTTCCCCTTTGTAACGGGGCGGTGACATGTGCGCCACCAGGCTCGTAAGAAGATTTAATAACTTTTTTTTTCCTCTCTTTGAATTTTCCTCATGCCTTTTAAATTTACTTCAATCAAATCGATCATGCCATATCGAAAATGGAATTTCATAGCCCAGTTCCCTGCCCCTTATGGCAGAAATTCCATATTTTTCCCTATAATTATTTTTGTCCGTTCTCTCTAGTTTTCTGCCACCAGTATTCTAACCGTCTCTTACTTATTTCAATCGCGGCTATGTTCAGCTTCCCGTTGTTCGCCCTAAAACCCAAGGCTTCATGTAGGGTGGTGCCCAAACGTACACCTGGGTGGATATTTCCGCATTCAATCAGAACATGCTCTGTCGTTTCCCTATCTTCCTCACAGCATGTGCATTTTTCTTCTTCTTTACTGAATTTCGCTTTATAAACACGCGTTCTAAGGCAGCCCGATCTCGCTTCAAACAATAAAGCGCTTCCTCTTGAATTATCATAAAATGCCTCCCTCTTTATTTCGTTTTTGCCCTCTCGGTAGTTATTCAGAGTCGGTTTTTTTTCCATCGCTGCCCTCCAGTAAATCTTCTCCGCCTCTCTGACTTTTCCCTTTACGCTCTTTGTTGTCAGTTCTCTTAGAGCCGTATATTTACTGGTGAGCCTCCTAGTTCTCTTTCTCCACTGCGTGTCAACGCTCTTTCTATATAAATAGCGGAACACCTTCACTGCCCACCTAACCTCTTTCATATTCCTTAGCCTTTCTTCAAACCTTATTTTGCTCTGCGCTTCCCTTGCCTCAAAACTCGCCCATCCCATATCGCCCTTTACAGCCTCGTTTGTCGTTTTCCCGTGAGCACCCAAAGCGAGGCGTCCCACAGTTCTTTGATTCACATCCATTCCCGATTGTATCTCTGGCCTCATGCACACCACTGAGTTCCCAAATGTAAGCCCCGGTACCATTACCCCTTTCCACAGACCCCTAAGCACCTCGTACCTATTGTGTCCCCATAACGCTCTGTGCTTCATTATTCCTGCGTTCCTCTTTCCCTTTGCTGCCAAGGCTTTTTCCTGTACCTTCATGTATGTATCACCCTCATTTACCCATACGCCAAGGTACTTGTATTCGCTTACTCTCGGTATTTCTTGGCCCTGTATGGATACCGCCTGGTCGTTGGGATCACTGAATACCATCAATCCGCATTTTGTTACACTAAATCCTAGTCCTAGATTCTCGCCTTCCTTCCCGCATATATTCACCAGCCGTTGTATATCATCTCGACTGTCCGCGAATAAGACAATATCATCAGCATAAAATAAACCCGGAAGCATCTGCTCAATCATCACGCCGCCCTGTTTGTGTGACAGATTAAAACCAATGTGGCTATCTCCTAGCGCTTTTTCCATTCTAACCATGTACAGCATGAATAACAGCGGCGACAAAGGACATCCCTGTCTCAGCCCCTTGCTAATATCAACGTTCTCTCTGCTACTTATTCCTTCCCATTCTATGCAAACTGTATTTTCTCGATATATTTCCCTCAAAAGCTGTACACAATCGTCGCCTATGCCCATTCCTTCCAAAATTTCCCACAATATTTCCTGATTAACATTGTCATACGCCCCAGTGATGTCTAGAAAAGCCACATACAACGGCCTCCTTTCTATTTTTGATATTTCTATACACTGAGTAAGAACAAATAGGTTATCGTCTAAACGCCTGTCTACTCGAAATCCATTCTGAAGTTCTCCCAAAATATTGTTACGTTCTGCCCAGGCTTCTATTTTTAATTTTACTGCTTGCATAGCCATCCTGTATAGTACCGATGTAATGGTTAGCGGTCTATACGAGCGAATGTTATTCTTTTCCCCCTTGCCTTTATAGATTAAGTTCATTCTGTGACAGTACTTATATCAGATCACCAGGGAGAAATATTTTTAGCTTCCAGAAAGCTCAATGCTGAAGGAGAAGCACGGTCGCTTGCGCGCGCCTTCCGTCACGCTCTCTACTCAGCAGACGACATGTGTTGCTAGTTTGCAACTCTCCGCCGACGGCAGCGCCGATCGCGGCGGCACGCCCGTCCTTGGGGTGATGGAAGCTCTGGTCGTAGGGCTGACGGTAGCTTTAGAACCAAGTTATTCGCGTTTTCCTGCGGTTTCTTTTTTCTTCCAAAGGTCGTCGTACTACGGCTCGGTGTTCAGCAACAAGATTTGTTGTGTACTCGGCTGTGACAGTACTTATATCAGATCACCAGGGAGAAATATTTTTAGCTTCCAGAAAGCTCAATGCTGAAGGAGAAGCACGGTCGCTTGCGCGCGCCTTCCGTCACGCTCTCTACTCAGCAGACGACATGTGTTGCTAGTTTGCAATGTAACGAGCATTCTGTCCCCCGGCATTCTGTGTGGAGTACGTAAAAGGTGGTTTGTCAAAGGGAGGGAGTTGGTGCGCGCGTTCAGGCAACCCTCTTCTACTAGCAGACGACATGTGTTGTCAATTTGCAATGGTTCGCGCTGTTTTTAACGAGCCGCTTGTGTGGGCTACCAGGCTGTAACACGCATAGCCGTGTGGAATGAGGCGCTCGGTACATTTCGTTCGCGGCACGCGCTGCTGCCCTATTCCTTTTTTTTTTCTTTTTGTCCTAGAGCCCCGCCACGCATTTGTATGGTTTGGTCCTTTCTTTCGTTGGTACTCCGACCAGAACAAGGATCGCCGTCTACTGGAGTGCCTCTTGCGAAAAAAAAAATCTATAGAAAGAAGAAAAACTCGTTAAAAACGGACTGTGTGCCTCTTACATGCGCCTGCCGGCCACGCCGCACGGAGTTGAGGCACTGGATAACAAAAGTCACTCAAAGGCGTCCTGCTATTTTCTTTCCTGTCGTGTTTCTCTTTCTTTCTTTCTTTCTTTCTTTCTTTCTTTCTTTCTTTCTTTCTTTCTTTCTTTCTTTCTTTCTCTCTCTCTTTCTTTCTTTCTTTCTTTCTTTCCTTCCTTTTGGTTTCTAACAGAATCTTTCAAAACGAGTTAGAACCGTATGGCTTCGTTATTTAGATATGATTAAATGGACGCACATTGTCGACGCTTCCTGGCACCGGCCCCGCGCTTTCTCCCTTAGTGTATTAACGGAAATAAACAGATGAGGTCTTGCAGTCCGTGGCCTCACAGCTTGTCTTTCCAACACGCGCACACAAGCACTATGCTCACATATGATGGATACAGCTACAGACTTTCACTGCTTTATTGTGGAGCCTTTTCTTCGACTAATATATTGATAGCAGTGTATACATACCGATAAGAAATAATTACAAATTAACAAGGATCACAATAACAATCACTTTAGCTTTCCAGCCTGGCAATCTTAGAAATTTTGGAGCATTTTGACTCCCGCGTTTGGGAGACACATCGGCCGGTCATGACGCTTCCGTCCGCAGACACACTTTCGATAGCTTGATGCACATGGCCTGCCTCGTATAAAAGTTTTCCTTTAGCAATATTAGCCCTACGGAAGAAATTTTCCAAACCTTCTGCGGTCTTAAAACCAGTAAGAGGCTGCGGCGGAACACAAGCAGACGAGGCCACCCCGCACAAGCAGGTGCGCACGCGGTACGGGAAGGAGCCTGATCACCCCAACGACGCGGGAGCGCCCGCATTGGCGCTGAACGCAGGGGGCAACGGTGGAGCCGCCTGGCCTTGTGCACCTCACAATGGAGGAAGAGAACTAGGAGGCTTACCAGTAAGTATACAGCCAGTAACGAAACGGATGGGACGAAAAACAGCGTTAAGAGCATAGTCAGAGCGGCGGAGAACTTGGATTGGATAGCAGGAATGGAGAAGAAGCCGGCATTGAACAACTACAGAAAAGGGAAAGACGAAATCAAGAGAAAAAACATTTTACGATATTTCGAAGGGAAGCGCTTTGCTGTTTGAGGCAAGGTCCGGTTGCCTGAGAACCCGAAGTTACAGAGCGAAATTCAATAAAGAAGGGGACACATGTACGTGCTGTGGAAAAGCTAGGGAAACGACAGATGATATTTTGATTGAATGTACAGATGTCCACCCAGGTGTAGCTGTGGACACTACCCTACATGAGGCCATGGGTTTCAGGGGTAACACGGGAAAGCTGAACTTGTCGGCGATAGAGATAAGTAAAAGACGCTTAGAGTATTGGTGGCGCAGAAGTATGGAGCAAAACAGAAGCGCAAAGTAGTTCGGGTAAGATTGTTACATCACAGCGGAACGATAAGAGATAAAATAGGTAGCCGAGGAGAAAAATTAGTTATGAAAATATGTGTGATTCGGGAAAAGAAATGTTTGTGGAGGAAAAAGAAATAAAGCTAGAGCTTGGTGGCCCGGCTACCGCCCCGTTATAAAGGGGACGCTCCTAATATCCATCCATCCAGTTACAAGTGCACCATTTGTAACTGGATGGATGGATGCTATGAGCGTCCCCTTTGTAACGGGGCGGTGACATGTGCGCCACCAGGCTCGTAAGAAAATTTAAGAACCTTTCTTTTTTTTCTCTTTAAATTGTCTTCGCCCCGCCACGGATCGGTGGTCTAGTGGCTATGGTACTCGGCTGCAGATCCGAGGGTCGCGGGATCGAATCCCGGCTGCGGCGGCTGCATTTCGATGGAGGCGAAATGTTGAGGCCCGTGTGCTGTGCGATCTCAGTGCACGTTAAAGAACCCCTGGTGGTCAAAATTTCCGGAGCCCTCCACTACGGCGTCTCTCATAATCAGAGCTGGTTTTGGGACGTTAAACCCCACATAACAACAATAAATTGTCCTCATGCCTTTTAAATCTACTTCAATCAAATCGATAATACTATAGCAAAAACGGAAATTCATAGCCCAGTTCCCTGCCAGTTATGGCAGAAAGTCCGTATTTTTCCCTACAATTTTTTTTGTCCGTTCTCTCTGGTTTTCTGCCACCAGTATTCTAACCGTCTCTTACTTACGTACTCTAACTCTCCGCCGATGGGAGCGCCTCTCGCGGCGGCGCGCACGTCGTTGGGGTGATAGAAGCTTCGATCGCAGGGCTGGCGGTAGCTTTAGAGCGAAGTTATTCGCGTTTTCCCGCACTTTTTTTTTTTCTTCTAAACGTCGTCGTACTACGGCTCGGTGTTCAGCAACAAGGTTTGTTGTGTTCTCGGCCGCAAAAATACTTACAGCAGATCACCAGGGACAAAGATTTATAGCCGCCCAGAAAGCGCAATGCGGAAGGAGAAGCGCGGTCATTTGCGCGCGCGTTCCGTCGACGCTCTCTCCTTAGCAGACGACATGTGGTGCTAGTTCGCAAAGCGACGGGCTGTTTCCAGAAAAAAAAAACAAAAAGAAAGGAAAACTATTGTGTAGTAACAACTATGTGGTTCCGGACAGGGGGATCCCGCGGCTAGAGTGTACGAGAACTTTTGAGTGGCGCGAGCGCCTGCCTGGGCGCGGCCGTTTCAGCGTGGAATGATGCGGTGGCGCTGGCGTCGACCAATCTTCCTGGGCGGATGGCTGGCAGGCGTTCCGCGTACGTGTTGGTACCTCTCCGTCGCGCCCAGGATGATCTTTTTCATTCCTTGTTATACCCCCCTTTTCAAAAATTTTAATGCAAATAAATATTTGAAATTATTGTTATTGAAGTTGCCGCTGACTGTATTGCAGCTTGAAATAGCGTAGCACATCGTACCGCATAACGAGCGCGTTTCCCCCCTCCCCCCCTTTTTTTAGTGTACACTTACACGAGAAACCAGCTGGCCGGTACACATTGGAAGCCTCCCTAATCCCCCCACTCCCACTCGAAAAAAAAGAAGGAATGTGTTGCACATAAGGCGAACTCCTCGCCCGTTCCACGTAAAACATGTTGGAATCAAATAAAGGGCGCGTTGCTTGTGGTTGCGTCCACTCATAACGAAAGCAGGCTTTATTGACATTGTCACTGTCTGAAGAACAGCAGTTTTTCCAAAGCTCCCTTTAATTTTAATATGGGAATGCGTTTTTGTAGGACCCACGAAAATGCACATACGTAATACTGCAGAAAAACGCCTTCAGTGAAACATAGCAGTGCAAGATTTCGAGAGTTTAAATAAGCAACAGCACTGCAAAGCAGTCATAGTAACAATTGATAACGTAAAAATACAAGGTTCGCATACTTATACAAACAATACATTTGCAATTAAAATTACAAACAGCATAAAATTATAGAGCCAGGACACACAATATAACATAAAACAAAGCAGAATGGCAGAGCTTAGGTTGTCTTTCTAAAATGCATTTAAATAAAAAGAGATGTTATTATGGTTGCAAAATCGTTTAAACCGACTCTAAAGAGGAACGATGAATCGGCTTAGTTCGAGTAATTGTGCTCCGAGAACACTAAAGCTGCTAAATTAACCATCACAGGCTTATTAATACAAAATGATTTAAGATCAAATTTTGTTTTCAGATTTCGCGTCAGAATTTTCACGTTCTCTTGCTTACAAATCTCTTCTCGGAAACATCATCTCTTCTTGGTGCCCCATTAAAAAATTAAGAGTGCAATAAAATATGCACGAAAACTGACATCCTTTTTATGCCAGTGCAACAATTTATAGCCTAAATTTCAGGTGCTGCTGTGCGCTTCTTTGTTTCTCATCCCGCAACTTGTTAAGACCCTTTTATAGAAATGCATACGTGGGACCACTTAAAACCTGATCAACTTAGCAGTTAAAGGAGTACTGACACCAAATTTCGAAGCTGAGTTTACTCTACTATACAACTCTCCTATATGCGTAGACAGCTCTGAGCAAATGTTAAGCTCAGAAAATTCTGATGAGATATTTTAATTGGACGTCAAAGTCAATATTCACATGGCGTGCCTACTGAAATCGACACTAGTGTGACGTCAGGCTACAGAACAAATGTTGGTGACTTCACGCAGCAGTATGGCAAGTTGTGATGACGTCAGGTACAAAAACATGCAAAATGGCCGCTCGTGCGTCACTCTCGGTCGTGTGCTCTCCTCTCGCCGTTCAGTCGCCGTAGTTGACAGTGCCCGTGAAGCGAGCGAGCGAAGTTGAATTACCCTCTATCGTCGTGTGTGCCCGCGTATAATCGGAAGGCAATAAGCTCTCTATGGTGCCGACATATTGCCCCTGAAATGCCGCAGAGGTCTCGGAGGCCACCTTAGCTTATCGCAGGCTCCGGAGTCACGCCGACACCCACCGTGCGTGCCGTACGTTGCATCTTGCACTGTGCCGAAGTATTTGCTGTCGTCGCGGAGTCACTATACAAAATTTTGTACATTGTTGACCCTGCACTTGCTGCAGACGCTGTGCGCGAGAGACCACTAGGCGAAAACGTCACGATTTTTTGCGGGAACACGTCACGAGGGCTCATTACTATGCACATACTGTGTCGTGGCGTCAGGCTACAGCAGGAACCCAAACCGGCTTTTAAAGGCATGCTGTAAATAAATTTTCACGGCGCGCTCACGCTTACCAGTACGTTTTCTGGGCTCTGGAGGTCTTGGCCTTTCATTTCATGCAAAAAAACGCCAACTGAAAATTTTCGTGGCAGTACTCCTTTAACAATACATGGCTAGAAAACGAAACATGTACATTTTGAGCCGCCGAAAAATCGTGTCAGTACTCCTTTAAGCGATCACACATAACTTCCATAACCACCAAACAAATTACGAGGCGCAGCGCGCGCATGGGACGAAGGCGGCGAACGAAGGCAAGCACACGCTTTATATCTACTTACTACAATGCATGCGGGCAAAAGTACGTCAGCAATAATATTACCGCGGTTCAAGTTGAGCATTGACACGCTCAGAAAACGTTACCAGATATACACGTATAAACAATGTCGCTATTTTGTTCACGCGCTTGCCTGAACTAAACTACACTCCGGCTCTTCGAAAAGCGCGCAGGATAATAAACGCGCGCACACAAACATAATCCGTGTACTCACCGGGGAGAAACAAATCGTCGCGAGAGAAGTGCCTGGAACAAACTAGCATAGTTCCCGTCACCTTCTTGCCGATGCGCAAGTTCCTAATCCATGTTGCCCTGCGCGAAGCGTCGTCTGCATCTTTGGGGAACCGATGAAACGACGTGTTGCTGTCTTTGCATCGCGATGACACGCACTGAGGCACGCAACAAAAGTCTTTTGATGAGTATTTTGTTCTTTTTCGGGCTGCTTCGAGGCGGCATGACGTCGATTAAGGAACTATAGAGCTGTTTTACAGCGCGCGGTAACGCGATACCATGCCGAATTTCGACGTCGACCTTGGACACGGCCGGTCTGGACGCGCGCGCTCGCTCTCTCTTTTACGGCCTGCGCACGGGGGGCTGTTGCTACCTATCGCCGCAACTTGGCGGGGGCGCCCCGCGCCAACCCGCTCGAAACCAGCTCCCGGCCGTTGCGGAGGCTAGCGCGCGCTGGGAATGCTCGGCCTCAGACTAGCCGTGTCACTTTCTGAAGCTCCTCTATATGCTATGCATGGTACCAATGGGATGAGAATACGGTAGCAAGCATATATATGGCAACTCTGGTGCTTTCCGCTTTTCCGAGGGAGAGGCACAAGCCACTGATTCACCCGCTTCTGCTGCTCGTGAGAGCACTTACCGATGCGCGTCGCGCTCAGAAGGCTCGGCCGCATTATTCGTGACCGACCGTCAGAACAAATGACACGAAACATTCTTTTTTAAAAGAAATTGGTTTCCAAAACGTTTACGTCAAATGCACATATGCCAACCATTAATGTACTTGAAAATGATAAAATATGGTCATTTTTATTCAAGCTGTCGCAATTCTTGCTTTATTATTAAAATAAATACCTCGAAAAGGGGAAAGTCACACTCCCCACAAGTAGCCGTGAGTCGCAATCACAGTAGAAGGAACATAATAATAATAATAATAATAATAATAATAATAATAATAATAATAATAATAATAATAATAATAATAATAATAAGCTCGCACCACACCACGCTGAGTCCCTGCATGCATATAAATTCCCAAGCTCTCACGTGTCCAGACGTGGTCTTCAGCGTGCAAGTGAAGAGATGAGAAAAATCTTTTTATGCAATAACGTACGCCGCAGGCGAAGAAAAGTAAAAAACTTTCACAGAAACCGTTCAGCATCATACAGAATGTTGTCCTTGGAACTAAAATAATATAATGCACAAGAAGAACTGAAAAAGAAAAAAAAAAGCACTGCTGGTAAAACACTGTCGTGATGCTTACAGCTAGTTTAAAGTAGTCACATCGTTCACAGCCGGAAATGTTTCCGCGTGGGCTTGTGAATATAGCCAGAAGGCTTGTCATTATGATCTGTTAACTTTTTTGTGTAGTTCACAAGAAGACTCCGGAGAAACTTTTCAGAGATGATGTGCGCCGACACTCTGGCGTGACTCTTGTCCACACCTTCCGGACAGTCCAGAAGCGGCGAATCTTCAAGATATGACTAAACAGTAAATTGCAGTGTCTCGAGGATTTTCTTTCGGTAAAGATATTTCACTGCCTTCTCGAAGAACGTCACAATCTCATTTGATGGCTCCGGGAAACATTTTGACAATCACACAATTGAGCGGTTCGCCACAAGGCTGAGCAAATCCGTTTCGTTGTAGAAACTAAGCAGAAGGACGCACTTCGGGACATCAGCATCAGCATGCCGTCTATCATCCGAAAACTGCGTTATGTTTATGAAGGACGCCGTGGTGGAAGGCTCCGGGAATTTCGACCACCTGGTAATCTTTAGGGTGCACCTAAATCCAAGTGCACAAGCCGCAAGCATTTTCGCCTCCATCAAATATAAGATGGTCAAGTTTGACCAACCAACCAACCCATTCTTGTTGCTAGTACCACTGAGTGTGCCTCTTCTTTTGCCGAGTGCATGAGTACCTAGAAAGCCAGACTGTCCCCACACGCACCTGTACTACTTCCACCACTTTCTACATGCGGAAAAAATAATTAGCACGGTAAAGTGGCCGGGAACAGCTGGTTTAACATACGGAGGGCATGCAGAGCAACGCGCTTTGGGGGGTTGGCTCGCGACGCCCTCGCGCGGAACGCGCCGTCGTCCTGTATAGAAACAGATCCATTGTAGTCGTGGCAGCTGCTCAGGCCGTAAAAGAGAGAGCGAGCGCGCGCGTCCAGACCGGCCGTGCCTTGGATCGGCAGGTTCTGGGAGCGTCCGCTAGGTGGCGAGTATTTAGATGGAATCGCGAATAGGGTCAGTGAGCACTTGTCCCTCATCTTCCGCAGCCACAGCTCTTCTTCCTTCTCTTGGACACGGTCGCGCACCGCCTGGACAGAGGGCGCCTGGGCATACTGGATGAGAGGATGGATGCTATGAGCGTCCCCTTCATAACGGGGCTGTGACATGTGCGCCACCAGGCTCGTAAAAAATTTAAGAACTTTTCTTTTTTCCCCCTCTCTCTAAGTTGTCCTTATGCCTTTTAAGTCTACTTCAATTAAATCGATCATACTATAGCTAAAACGTAAATTCATAGCCCAGTTCTCTGCCCCTTAGGCAAGGAGGTTCCATTAAACTTCCGGAGTGGAAGTCCCTGCAGCTGCCTACGGGGCCAAGTGAAGCCGGCGGCGGCCATGTTACTAGAGCAAAAAGTACGCGGGCGCGCCATAGACGGCAATGTATAGGCGCTCGACTTGTTTTGCAACCTCACGATAAAACATTGAGACAGAAACGAACTTTATGCTTATGCCAATTACCAATGGTTTTTTCTAGTTGAGAAAAAAATTTTCCCGCGTCCGTACTCAGCTGCAGGCGTCGAGGAAAACAAAAGAACACCGCTGGCTGAGAGGTTCTATGCAAATCGTACTTGCCGGCTTACTCTGTCTGTTAGTAGAAACTAGGTTTTTGTGATGTGGTGATGCGATATAGCGCAAATATGCGGCATTGTGCGACTGCCAGCTGACGTGAAATGCATTCGTGCCCTTTATTTAAGCATGTATCCAACCGATTGAGTACAGCGCATGTTTTTTTTTTTTTTCGTATTTCACGTACATTTTTCCAAATGGTTCATTGCTCTTAGCGTTTGCGAAGTCTTCTCAGATCCGCGTCTGTCAAGACCCGATGGGTGCGTTCGGAAAACTTTCTCATTTAGTTCTGACTGTAACGTACATAGGAGATTTCTTACACGGGATACGCGCCGAAAAGCATGCACTTGAAGACAGAGGTTGAGTTGTTCGGTATCACTAGAGCAGAGGTGATCGAGCGGCTGTTTTAAGCTTTCCATCCACCCCTCCGAGCACCACATGTTCTCAGTCAGAAGGCTACGCACAGTATTTTTTTCCCCTTCATTTTCGAAACCAGTAGCACGGAGAAACACGCCATACGTACGTGCTCGCTGCATTTGCGCATTCGTCAACACTTACGCGTAACAAATCTGCGTCTATGCTCCGGAAAGATGCCCTTCCTCTAAAGTTCGCATACAAACACTGCAGTGACTATCCAATATGTGCATCAGACGTGTATTTTAGCAGAACACGAGCCCGTAGCAAATCCTGTATGCACGCATCTGAAAACGAAGCACTAGCAAGTATTTAAAGCTTACAGTTATCTTTCATACAGGCGTAGGGAGGTAATATATGGATGCGAATGTTTAAAATTGCCCTCTATTTAGCAAAATGCACTGAAAACGGGCAGCCGTACGTGAAGAAAGTGAGAAAAACCTACACGTGAAATGTCCTTCCAAGCTTCTTCTCAACGCGATTTGTGCAGCCGAAAGTGACGCACGAAGTCACCGTTGCCTTCTCAGATATTTAATGCTCAGGAAAAACAGGACACAGTGTTTAAACACCACGGAACAGCGTCGCGTTGTCTACGCGCTCCGCCGTGTGCGTGGTCGTCTGCTACTGTTTCCTTGAGCAAGATGGCGGCGACGGCTTCACTTTCGGCGGCACGCTTCCACTCCAGAAAAGTAATGTATAACTAGAAGTACACTCTAGTATAACCTCCTTGTAACCTCCTTGCCCTTAGGGCAGAGAACTGATGGATGGATGGATGGATATTAGGAGCGTCCCCTTTATAACGGGGCGGTAGCCGGGCCACCAAGCTCTAGCTTTATTTCTTTTTCGTTTACAACCATTTCTTTTCCCGAATCACACATATTTTCACAACTAATTTTTCTCCTCGTCTATTTATTTTATCTATTATCGTTCTGCTGTGATGTAACAATCTTACCCGAACTACCTTGCGCTTTTGTTTGCTCCATACTTTTGCGCCACCAATGCTCTAAGCGCCTTTTACTTATATCTATCGCCGACATGTTCAGCTTTCCCCTGTTACTCCTGAAACCCATGGCTATAGTGCCTAGAATATACTGGCTAGTGTGCTGAGCGCGCCGGTTGGCGTGGCAGCTGCGCTGATGCCTTCCCACAGTCACCGCGTGGCGGCGCTGCAACTCTCTAAGGTGTATCGGTCGCCCGCGGCTCCGCTTTCAGCTGAGTAGCAGCGCGCGATTTCTGCTGCGAATTCAGTGTCTTTCGTTGCCTTTAGGACACTCGTGACAACACTACCGGACGGAGGGAAACTGAACGTTAAATTGCTGCCTGCAGAGAATCCTCAACTGGCATGGCACTACGATACTACGGTGCTTTTAACACGTACCTAGTACGTTACGTCGTCTGCTAGTTTTCTTTATTCGGCGCATAGCTATCCTACCGCAACAGAAATGCCAAATTGAATATCCTACGGCAGAAATGCGATTCACACATTTCAGTCGTGATCGTATTGAGTGTACGTACATTCAACATGCGCCGTGTAGTCAGGTCGTGTGGGTACAATAATTCTTAATCGCGAACAGAAATCCGCCCCGGAGCGGGTCAACAGTAATCGCAAATGTCCATGCACATTGCCTAGAATAGGCACCATAGTCCATGTGGCGTCCATGTCCCACTCGGCAAGTCGCGAAGCGTCTGACGGCACGGCGAACATCGACACTTTGTCCGGGTTCGAACGATAGCCGCTCCGACAAAGCGGCACGAAGCACGTTTTCTCCCTGCCCTGATGCTTCGCCCGCTGCATCATAAGACTGCGCGGTTTAACACACAAGTATCGACACAGAAAACTATGCGAACAAGGTAGGAAAACACAGCGTGGACGTCACCAAAACAGGAAAACACGAGGCACGGACAGCACGGATCACTGACGGAGCCACGACTGAGTCAACTGACAACGTGACACGTCGACCACGTGACAACGGGCCGGCACTGCCGGCACTACCTGCACCACGTGACCCGCACCTTTGCTTCAGCGGCGCCGCCTGCCGGCCAACGTAGGAAGGCATCACCCACCCTGCCACGGCCTCCCATTGTGAACCCCCTCCGCTCAGCACACTAGCCAGTATATTCTAGGCACTATACCATGGCCTCGGGGGCTATCGGAGATGGCATTTTAGCGAGAGCGTTCGGAATCGCCGCACGCGATTGGCCAGCGCCGCTCCGCTGTCGTCATCCGCGGGGCGTGCCCACGGTACACCTACCTATAACCACATTAGAGAAGAGAAACTGTACCGTTGACACTGCAACGAAAAATAAAAGTAGCGGTGGCGTCCTAAACTAAGATACACGATCAAGAGATGGCACTGCATGTACTATCATCATTATTGTTTAGAATCAACATGTTTCTTTTGTTTTTGACGCCTACGCCTTCTGGCCTTATTGAGAGCCCCTAGCAGGAAAATTTCAAACTAAAATATGGGGCTAGGTTAGTAGTTCCACTCTACGCGCAACTTGATGGAACGCGCCGCAGCTGGTTTTTCTCGCCACCTGTAGCGACTTGTGGAACGTCGAACCTTCCGGGGCCCCGAGATTTCGGTGTCGTCAAAATGACGTCAATTCCCTGTCAATCATTTTCAAACCGAGCGTGTCGTCTGCTACGCGGAGAACGATTCCCGAGGCCGCTCGCTCAGCGAACGATTTACGAACACTTTGCGAACAGCGGCCGCGGCAGCGGCTCCGCTTGGATTGAAACGGCGGCTGCGGCTGCGCAATGTTGCGTCACAGAGGGAAATGGCGGTCCACTTGGGCGCTGAGTCCTCGCATTGTCTTCGCTGAAATAGGACGCGGAGCTGCTGGAGGTTCGCGATGTATTTGAGGATTTGACAGGAAGTGAATTCCGGCCTCAATTTCGTCTGTCGAAGCGAACAGTACGTTGGCTGTGCGCCGAACTTGATCCCGAGAGAGAGAACAACTTTATTTTAGGGGGAAAAAAAAAAAATCCTCGCCGCCACCTCCTCTGCTCGTCTGATAGCCTGGAGTTGTTTCTCCAGGCTTGAGTCGCGGTGAACGGTGTCCCACGCTCCAGGCGAGGGAATGGTAAAAGAGATCGGAAATCGGGTGCCAAAGAGCCCGTGTAATTTCGACGGAGAGAAAAGAGCTGCGCATGTTGATGTTCTTTAATTGCTCCTGGAAGTTTCCAGCGTGAAGAGTTTGTCGGGCTTTCACAGTTGGGGCGCAACTCCAAAAATGCGAGAAGGAGCTCCCTCTGCCTCTGAGCACCCGCGGGCCGAGATGCACGTTTTTGTGCGAGGACATGGCAGCAGCAGACGACGACACGAAATTTAGATATGACGCCACTTACGCGCACGCTTCTTGTTTTTCGCGCCCGCGACACCGCTTAGCGAACCTGCAGAGAACGATATTGATGCGTAAGAGCGTGTTTACGTCTGAGAAGAAGAAAGCACTGTTTTTAAAAGGAGCAGATTTCTTAATTTCTCAGGAGAAACATTTTGGCTTTCAGAAGCAGACGACAAACGGAGTACGTCATCATCCGAGGAGCGCGCCGCTTCCCCATTGGCCGCGCCGGCCGCGCTCCTCCCATTCTCAAAGCATTGCTCAAAGCTATCGCGGACCACCCACTTTTTGACGTCAGTGTTCGGAAAGCGTTCTCGAGCGAACACCCGATCTCCGATAGCCCCCCTCATATAGGGTAGTGTCTACAGCTACACCTGGGTGGACATCAGTACATTCAATCAAAATATGGTCTGTCGTTTCCCTAGCTTTTCCACAGCACGTACATGTATCCCCTTCTTTATTGAATTTCGCTCTGTAACTTCGGGTTCTCAGGCAACCGGACCTTGCCTCAAACAGTAAAGCGCTTCCCTTTGAATTATCGTAAAATTTTTCTCTCTTGATTTCGTCTTTCCCTTTTCGGTAGTTGTTCAATGCCGGTTTCTTCTCCATTCTCGCTATCCAATCCGAGGTGATATAAAGCCCCTCTATAGCTTGAGCAGCGCCATCTCTTGGTCGTACACTTTAGTTTACGCCGCCACCGCTACCTTTATTTTCGTTGCATTGTCAGAGGTATAGTTTCCCTTCTCTAGTGTGGTTCTGTGGTCACAGTTCGTCGGCTTTGCAGCTTTGCGCAGCTTGCTGTTTACGCTAACTAGCGTGCCTAAAAGCGTGAGTGCTTTAGGGGCACAATAGGCTCATATGCAATTGTTTCGGCGCTCTGCCAAGCATGGGCGGATTTTGAAGTAGTATCGGCACTATTTCATGGCTATGAGCAAAGGACGTAATTCGGCGGTCAGCGGCTCTGCCGCCTAAGCTGCAACGGTGAGGTGTTTGGCTGCTGTGACATCAACCGCCGCTGTTCGTCGAATCCACTTTTAGAGCGTTCTCGATAGGTCGCTTTGTGAACTGCGCCAGTGGTTTATCTCTTGATACTGCAAAGGCGTGCAGTGCGAAAAATGGCGAAGTCTTGTGTTCAAAGTACCGTCCTCAGCATGGATACAACGCAAGATGTGAAAAACGGGGATTTTAGGTAAGTGCAGAGCGACGGCTCATCGATGAGGTCGCAGTGTAAACGCGGAACTTCGTGACCATGTTCTCTGGGTGATTCGTGTAGACGTTTGCGAGATGAAGTTTTGTTCTTGCCATCTCAGGAAGGATCGATGGGTGATGAAAAACAACTCGTACGTAAACCGCTGTAAGATCGTAAACAGCGTTCAGTGGACATTATGCCGTTGAACGCTTACAAAAGCTTTGCACGCGAATTCGGAACGTGTAAGGCAGTGTTGTAACGTGACCATTAAAGATTGCGTGTTTAATGTCAGTAAGTTAGAAAGAAGAAGGAATGGCTGCTCGGGCCATAATATTCACACTGTATTCCACCGATCGCACCGATCGCACCTTGTAACAATCCTGGCATCCTAGAAACATTGCGTAGAAGAGCCCTCTTGCGTTCTATTACGGTGGCCGCGCCAGTTCCGCTAGTTAGCGTGCAGTTCCTCATCTGGCATTTGCACTTTATGCCTGCAGCTGTACGGAGTCTGCGGTATATTACGATAGATTGTCGTGTATTTTAGCTGTTTTGTTGCAGGGTCATATTTTCACGCTGTAGATCATTTCAACGAGCTTCATAGCATTTTATTGGCACGGCGTTCGATGCAATTTGGCGCAATGGTGTCGCTGAAGAAGAAGCATTTTGAAAGGTAAACAAGCTCGGGCCGAACGTTTTCTTCCTTTCCTTCTTTTTTTTCTTTAGTTTTTCGGGGTGTTCTGCTAGGCTTATACCATTAATGAGCGCTCCTGCGCGCGAGGAATCTTTCCTTACGGTAGAACGCGCGTATTATATGGCGTTTCTCGTTCTTTGGAGGTAACGTGGCTTAATTGTATCGTTAATTTGTCGTTACATATCAATAAATATAATAAATTGTGCTCCATCCAGCCTTGGCTGAATGCGTCGCTGTTTCTGATGACTTCCCGGTAACCGACGGATCTGTGCAGTGGTTCATTAAAATTTTTTTTTTCTAAAAAATTTTCTCTGCTCGAATATTAGCGTAGGTATGCATTGTAGGCTATCAGTCGCATGTAATCGTTACTATACTGATTTGTCGAATATGCTACATCTTTGTAAATTGTTTGGGATGTCATTTCGGGTAAATTTATAGCCCCTTGATTCAGTGGTCTTTGGTATGTCAGAAAGTGCCTCCCCCGCCTTCCCCCCCGTCCCAACAAAAGAATTTTACGCTGGAATTCAGCCATTCACCGCACTGGGCTCAAATAGTTAGTGCTGTGTCCATTTGGAACTTGTCTAGCGTCTTCATATAAGCCTTGCCCACTGGTTCCACTTGCAAGCTGCAGCGAGATTTTCCTGCTGCTTTGAGTTGTAAGCTAGCAGACGTGTTTAAAGGTTGGAATGCTGCAAGGGCGTATTAGAACGCCTTATACACCACTAAAGGGAGGGTAAAACGCACCGCTGATACCGGTGAGAAGGCAAGTCATTTGGTAGCACCAAGCTACTTTTCCACTTGAGTTCACCTAGCGATGGCACTACTCTGTGCCTGAATACAAATGATCCTGAAGATACTTGGATTGGTCAAGTTATCACTCAGGCATGCAAAGCGGGGATTGTTTGATACTTCATCATAGAGTCCAAGTGTTTTGTAGACTTTCTCTCAGCTGCCTTTCCTTGTGCACGTTGAAGCTGTGGCAACATTGTATGGTACAGAAAAGAGTGGCAACAAAGCTTTCCCCGGTTGTCAATGAGCTGTATGCCCTTTCACTGTCATTAGCATGTCAGCCCTAAGTTTGTATCTTTATATACAGCAACCAACTTGGGACTGCAGAAGCAGCCAAGGGATTATGTTTGATTAGTGACTGGGGTCTGTGTGTTGCGGTGAAATATTACCTTTTGTGTACCTTGTCGACATAGCTGGTATCTGCTAGAAGTCCAGCCCTGTCGGCAAGCCATGGTAACCAGTGGTGAATCGGCTGGGTCCACTTGGCTTCCTGTATTATGCATGCAACATTCATTGATGCCTTTTTTGTATAATGTGGTTTTTGTTTTTTGTGGTGTTGCTACTTTTATTGAGCGAAAGGAACTAATAATATAGCTGTTATTAAACTGGCCCAGTTAAAGCCCACTATGGTGATTTTTTTATGTCAAGCTAATAGCGATTCTACATTCCTGAGACACTGCGGTCACATGCCTAATGGTAGAAATTATGAGCAAATCTTGCAGTAATTTTTAATAAGTGCAAAACGAAAACCTAGCTGAGCAATAAATACATCCATCGTGTGACATTGTGTGCACAAGTGTGTGTGACAGGCAAGTTCTGAAGTATATGTTCCAGCATTGCAACATACCTTGCTGCCAGTATCTTCACCATATCTTGTTCATATGCATATATGTTCGATTTCAATTTCCTTGAAACTAGCCACGCAAATGAAGTTACCACTCGGAGCTTGCATGTTTCACTTTGCTATGCATGTGAGTACAAGCAACATTTAGTGCTGCACACTATCTCAGGATTGTGGTACTTCTCAATGCCCCTCACATGCATACTTAGATGTAACACACAGTGTGGCCAAGCCAAGAGGATGCTCCGGGGAATAAGTAAGTTTTAATTGTGAGAAATCTGCACATCTATCAAACCTGTTATTTTGCGTAAATTATGGAAATGGGCAGGGTGACATGCCCAGCTAACTTTATTGAAATCCATTGACCCTAGAAAACCTCCAGAGTTGAACTTTAAGACCAGTTTTATGTTTAGCTGCTCTCTGTAAAAAAGAAATTTCCCAAGAAATTCTAATTTGGCTTATTTCTGGTTTGGAAAAATGGGACTATAGACTTGTAAGCTGGGTCACAGTATGGACTGGTTTATAATGTTGCTTTTGACCATGTTGATGTCACATGACATGTTGCATTTAGTCTACTGACTTGCTTTTCATGTCCTTGACCCGAATAATAGGCATATGACTTCACTGACGTGTGAGAAACAGCACTTTGTGTTTTCTGTGACTTTAACTGTTGAAATTCAGTGCATAGCAAAGTGAAGCATGCAAGCTCTGAGTGGTAACTTCATTTGCGTGGCTAGCTTCAGGCGATTGAAATTGAACAAATATGCATATGAACAAGAGAAACTGTTGGCACACTTGTTTTACCCACTCCTATGAGAACGTTCTATGGGGAGGCTTGTGTTTACCACAACTTGTTATAACAGTGTAGTGTGTAATAACTGTGCAATTAACTATATTGCTAACAGATAAAGTAGTGATGATTAAAGTGTAAGTTTTTTCTTTGTAAATTGATAATACCAGTTTAGTTCCAAAGTACAATAGGAAATAGCACCTTTACGCTGACTACGATGTTAGCGTAACATGGAATACAAACAGTTAAACTTGTAGTAAGATGACAAGCAGCTCCATGTACTTATGTAGAAAAAAAATAAAATAAATTTGAACACACTGTGTTTTATATGCATATTGGATCAATTATATATACAGCACATTCTTGCTTTCTCCTTATGGCTGGTAGTACTAAAATAGTCTGCCTCACTGTCTTATGTTTCTAGCAGTTCTGCACTCATAAGTAAAAGCAGTGCCATATGCAAGTGCTGTGGGTATAGTTATGCACATGTCATGTATTTTTATTTAGACTGTCTAATTTTTCACTGCTTAGTTGCATGTTGTTCTTGCAAAAGGAAAAGTTATTGTGAGCGACACCAGTGGTGGGAGCTAGGCCAGATCTCCAGTGGCATATGTGCATTTCAGTAATGCTATCAGTGTGTTAATTATCACTCTTCCTTACTTTCCTCATTGCCACTCTTTTTTTGGGGGGGGGGGCAGGGGGGGTTCCTCAGTTGAGCTACTACCTTTTTTTTTTTATGGCTATTGTTGAACATCTTGTGTTAATGGCTTGTGTTCACATGCAACACTGTGGTCGTTTGAAGACCATCCACAAACATTTCTGCCTTAGAGCTCGTGCGTGGCATAATTTACACAGGCGTCTCTCTTAGGTGCTGCACTTATTCGAATGTATGCAGCATCTGCCCTTACTGGTTCATTCAAATCAGCTTGCAGGTAATGTTGTGCAAGTAGGTTTGGATGCCTGTGGAAGCAGAGCTGTCGTTAAAGAACCCCAGGTGGTCGAAATTTCCGGAGACCTCCACTACGGCGTCTCTCATAATCAGAGCTGGTTTTGGGACGTAAAACCCCATAAATCAAATCAAATCAAGCAGAGCTGTTTTGTTCATCCTGATGTATTTCATTCTGTCTGCATTACCCGGAGTGCTTTAATCTTTCTTCCTTCCTTGTAGACTTGTTGCTATTATTTTTGTCGAGGTTTAGCTTGTGTTTAATTCTGGCTGAATTTCTGGTTTGAGTACAGTTTTTGATTCTGATCAGGTTTGAAGCCCTGTATTTCGGTTGTGTCAATGTACTCAGTACGCTTACATAGTCCACTATGAAAGTAGTACGCATGATTTTATTGTGATGCGA
>JABSTT010000063.1:0-40001 GCA_013339685.2 Hyalomma asiaticum | reverse complement strand
CGTCCTGCTAGGCGCCAGCCCACCTCATGCCCAAGTTTACGGTCAAAGTGGATTCCACCTCTCTGGAAACCACCCCATCTGTGCACTTCTCTGTTTATGTCGACAACCTCGAAGCCTTTAGCTCGACTAACCCGCCAAATCGTTTCGTTGGCGGTGACAACTGCTCTTTGTAGGTTTAGGTCTTTCAAGGGTACCTCGGGGATTGTGCACACCACAATTTGCACCTGGGGGGACACTTCCTGCAACTCATCTACTCCTTTTGTTAACCTCTTCTCTATTTCTGGGGTCCTTCCGTTCAACACGTTGTTCAGCCCGCCAGCTATCACAACCAAACTGCGCCCCTGATCTCTACGAGTCAGCTCTTCCCTTGCTTGTTGCATTACTGCACCCAACATTTTTCCTGGGAATGTCCCTACAGCTACTCTTCTGTCTCCTTTTAGCCTCTCCTGAATTGTTTGCGAGCACCGAGCCAGGTTGGAGTCCCCCGCTATTATTACGTTTTCCAGCTGCCTTGCTCCCTTTGTCTGCTCTGGACATCTGGACTGACTTTCAGGGCGAGGTTCGGGTGGTCTTTTGTCCACTCGCTCTTTCACCAGAGCTTCGCTGTAGGTCGAGCCCCGCTTTTGTGCTCCTTTTGTCGACTTTTCTTGTGGGGTCAAGGACGTTCCCTCTCCATGATAGTCACCTGACTCTTTCTTATTCTGCGTGGTGACCTTTGTCAGCTGCTCCTCGGTTGCTCTGAGCCTTTCGTCCATCTCCTTTCTTATTTGGCGTTCCGCCTCTAAAGCGTCTTCCAGCTCGCCTACTCGCTTTAAGAGGGCGGTCTGCGTTTCTTCCATTTGCTGGAATTTCGCCATAATCGCACACTGGCCACAGGACACTTCTACTTCGCATGCCCCATCATCTCCGCAAACATCTACTTTGACTCCCACGCCACACTTTGTACACTTCACCGTTTTTTTCGCCATGATTAGCGCAATGAACGGTCACACACTCGTCAAAAATTAAGCGCAGCGCTAGAAAGCAGGACGAAGAAAGGAACACACGCTCGGAAGAGAAGTTGCTCCCATGGCATGTGTCCCCCTCACCCCGCACCACCTGCCCCGCACCAACAATGCATTTCACCGAAAGCTTGTGATAAAAAAAAGTAGCTACACTGTTTAACGTTGTTGTCCTCGTCGAACTGGATGGGGGCTCCGCACCTGAAAGTAGACTTTCTGGGAGAAACATTGTTAGCTTGTGCATACCTCAACGTTTTGTTGTTTTTGTTAACACTCTACTGTATCTAATGTACTCAAGAGTTCCCTTTGAAAGGTTTATTATGCCTGTAGGTTGGAGAGTATTGAACCTGTATAGGAGATACGATTCCCTGTATTTTCTGTCCCTCGGCGAGCAGAAGTTTCCTTGAAATATGTAGAGTTTCAGTTCATCGAAGTTATGACCTGTCATATTAAAATGCTGCGCCACTGCCTTCGGCAGGTTATTCGCGGTGTCTGCGCGGTGCCCGTTTAATCTAACATTAATTGGTTGACCAGTTTCGCCGATGTACTGCTTGTGACAGAGTGAACATTCCAACATGTAAATAACGTTTGAACTAGTGCAAGTGAAACTTGATTTTACATGATGGACATAGTCACTTCCCGTGCTTTTAACTTTAAGATGATTTTGAATATGCGTGCATATTGCATAAAATGAGAGTGTAATGTCTGGCGAAGTATTCCTTCAGTCACAAAGGCGATTTGGATAAGCCAGCCTTCGCAGGCACATGCACATGTTAAAAGCACGAAGTCAGCTTGTAAAATATTATAGTGAAGAAAAACTTTTCAGCACTGCTATTAGCACGCAGAGTGTCGGAACGGAACGAAAAACGAAAACGAAAAACGAAAAAAACGATATTTTTGACCGGAACGAAAACGTAACCGGAACGTTATTTATTATTTCGTTCCGGAGCAAAAACGAAATATTTTTTATCGTTTTTCGGTTCACGGGAAAACATTGCGATCCGGAACAACCGAGGTCGTGCAACGTGAGCAATATCATCAACGGTCATCGCTCTCTTACTGAAAATGCTGGACAAGGAGCCACGCCTTCCAAGAAGCACGAATGTGTTGAAATTTTGGGACGAGCGCAAAGAGCGGCAACCGGATCTGTAGATGTTAGCACAAGTGGCCCTTGGTGTGCCAGCCACACAAGTCAGCGCTGAGAGGGCATTTTCGGCGCTCAAGTTCGTTTTGTCAGAGCAGCGGTCTCGCTTATCGGCGAGTACGCTTGATGACCTGCTGCTTCTGAAATCGCGTGCCCCCCTTGACGAAAATTCGGGATTCAAATTTGAGGAAAAATAAATACCAAGTTTTTGTTGTGTCCTTGCTTCGAAACGTTTTTGCGACTTCCCTCATAGTCACATCGTGGCTTTGGGACGTAAAACCCCAACAATTACTAGAGAGTTTTAGCAGTGCTGGTTTACCGTACGGCAGTGACCGTAATAGTGAATTTTAGTATATCGGAAAGCAGCAAACGCAAAGATTTAGCGTAAGGTTAACGTTACCGTGGAACACACCGCCCATGCGCAGAACGTTAACGTATACGATACCCTTACGTGCCTACGCTATTTTCGGAAGATATCGTTCAACGCTAACGCTCGCAAAGGGACCCGTACGGCTGGCAAGATGGCGGCGTCAGTCGAAGTGAGACCGCTCGCTTCAGATCTGTCGGGACATAGGCCTGCATTGTTAAGCTCGTTCATTACGCGCTCATGTTCTTATTTGCCTTAGGTTTGGCTAAATAAGCTTCGCCAGCCGTGTATTGGTGACAATGAGTCGCCGTTTTCAAGATACGCTCTCAGTAAGCGGCACACAAGGCTTAAAGGGCCACTAAACAGGCTCCTACTTTTTTTCAAAGCCGCCCAAACAAGCTAACTCAATCATAGAGAAGGTTGCGGCGATCACATTCTGTGAATATGACAGCGCTGCGCGCCACACAGACGCCGTATTTCAAAAAAACAATTCGCGCGCTTCTTTCCGGCGACTGACCAGTCGCGCTCGCATCCTAGGTGTCGTCATCTTGCACCGCGAACAACTTTGCGTAGTCGTATCTCGTTGATTGGTCGAAACGTCTATTGTCAGATCCCCTGGCCATCCCACCGGCGTGAGCGCAGGAGCAACCCAACGTTTCTAGAACGGGAGCGACCGGTTCCGCAGCGCAAGCGTCAATGACGTCAAATGATCACGTCAGGTCACGTGTCAAAAGTGGGCGGAGTCTCAACGGCGCGCCGCCCCTACCCTCTCCTCAGCAGAGAAGGGTGGGGAGGCCGACCGAGAAAACGAAACCGGCGCAAGCGGTCACTTAAGCCCGTGTAACTTCTTTATTATTGCACCTATTCGCAAAATTCTTGCAGGAGCGTGTTCACACCGCACAGGAGCGCAGGTATATCTTTAAAACAAATTTTACACCTCGGGGTTGTTTAGGGGCCCTTTAAAATGTGAATGCACTCGCTTTCACGGCCTTCGAGACTGCGCGTGCCGGCGCTCGAAATCTCAGAGGCCATGTCGCTTTGCTCACGTTTACGGTAGTCTCGTCGAGATGGCGGCACTGCCACCGGGGCTTTTTTTTTCTTTTTGTACATCGGCTGTTTCAAGCTACAACCAATTAAATAGAGCCGAGACGAGTAGTGTGGTGCATTACTGTATGTATAATGCTTGAAATGACAGTATTGTTTGGCGAAGTATTCCTTCAGTCACAAAGGCGACTTGGATAAGCCAGCCTTCGCAGGCACATGCACAGATGCGCACCCCCTGGGCACTGGAGAAATGTTGCGGAAGCTCCGGGGCACTGATGACCTTCTCAAAGCGGAAATGTCGGCGAGTTTGTGCGGCTAAGTGCACCCAGCTTTACCGTAACGTTAACCTTAACGCTAAATCTTTACGTTTGCTGCTTTCCGATATACTAAAACTCACTAATACCGTACCGTCATGGTCGGCACACGGCTATTGTAGTCGGAAAGACCTGCACCAGTTGCTCGGTGTGTAAGGAAACGTCGTCGAATGATAAAACTTGCTGGTGAAGCCCTCAGAACCTCAATTTTGCACGTGCCAAACACGATGGTACGGCATTACCGTACTTACCGTACGGTAAGCCGCTGTTGCTAAAACTCTCTATTATTGCATTTTTATGTATGAGTTCAGTATTTTTTGCTGTTTTTAAACGATACCTTTAATATTAAGTATGGTGTTCGCTTTTCTTATTGAAAAAAAAAACGTTATGAACCGTTACGGAGCGTTTTCCATTTGTTCCGGAACGAAAACGGAACGGAACTTTTTTCTGTGGAACGAAACGAAAATCGGAACGAAAAACATTTCGTTCCGACACCCTGTTAGCACGTGAAGCTTTTCAGGAAGCTCGAAGCTAAGAGTGCTAAAACGCGTTGTCAAAAAAGTGGTTCTGCTGAAATCAGGTAAAGACATAATTTTCCATTTTGAAGGGAGGTATATATATAATTTTCTCTTTAAAACGTTTTTATTGTTCTTTACCTTTGCATGGGTTTTCTATGAGGCCCTAAATACGCGAAATTTGGTCCCCATCGGGAATTTTTTATAGAAAGGTAACTTTTTTCTGAAAAGCTTTATTTTGTAATAAGCAATTTACAGAATGTTGTACTCTAAGCGAAAAGTAATTTGGGACGAATATAGCGCCAAATGACCTGTAGTCCTGTAAAACTAGCGACAAATTTGCAAAAAGGGGTAGCTTAGCTCATGTTTAGTCGTAAATTTTGCATTGAGGTGTCCAGCTCAAAAGTACGCAAAATAGGGCATTTGCCAGCAACACCCATGATGCACAAGCTGGGAAGCCTTTATCAAATTGCTTTTTGTGTTAAGCGAGACAAACAATTTTGAAGTTGTGTTGTATCGGCCTTTGTGCTTGCGCGAGTTCCTTTTCGTAGGAAAACGTCATAGACGCAAGCAGACGTTGCGCGGACGCAAAACTTCCCGATTCTACGAAAGAACAGCTAGATAAGATAATGAGCTCCCATATCGCTAATACTTAGCCGGATGTCATTGTGAACAGGTGGCCTGCATAGCGTCGTCACGCGCCACAGGCGTACAAGTTCCTGGCAGTTACTTAATAGAAAATAAAACGTTAATTTTGGAAAAGTTAATCTTCTATAAAAATCCCCAATGTGGACCGAATTTCGCGTAACTATGGGGGCATAGCAAACCCATGCAAAGGTAAAAATCGATAAAAGCATTTTAAAGCGAAAATCCCCTCTTCCTTCAAAAGGGAACAATTTCCTTGGGAGATTTCAGCAGAGCCAGTTTTCTCACAATGCGTTTTAGCACTCTTAGTTTCGACCTTCTTAAAATATGTTCACACATACCAATCATAATCAGCCTGTCTGCGCCCACTGCAAGGCAAAATCCGTCCCATAGATCTCCAATTATCCCTGTCCTGTGCTAACTGGGCCCAATTTATCCCCTCAAACTTCCTGATCTCATCTGCCCACCTAACCTTCTGCCGCCCCCTGCCACGCTTGCCTTCGCTGGGCATCCACTCTGTTAACCTTAATGACCATCGGTTGTCTTGTCTTCGCATTACGTGACCCGCCCACGTCGCCCATGACACCAAAATTTCAAACCCGATATGTTTGTGTCGTTTGGTTGTCGAACATCTGAAGACAATTGTGGCCAAGTATTAACGGCGAACGTTGTCGTTAAGATATTTTAATATGTATTTAAAGTGACCAGAAATGCTCATCTGGGTTTGCGGCACCTCGCGACATCGTCACTAGTATGACGTAGTTTGTGGGCCATCTGTGACGTTTCACTTTTGTAAGTTGATATCGTGACGTCACAGAGAGACACGGGCGAGCCGCGCTATGGCCTCCGAGCGTGGCCTCCAAGATCGGCTCTCGCAGCCAATCGCGGAGGCCACGCCAAAAGCCGTATTTTTCTGCTTCCTCTCCGTGTTGGTCCCTCAAGCGTACATTTGTACACACGCTATGATGCAAAGCGAGTGTGGCGAGCTGGTCTGGCGCTCGCGCTCTCCACAACGTCACCGAATCTTGAGCTCAAGTGATCAGTGCATGCGCTCACTTCCGACAGCCGCCGCGCTAGCTCCGCGGCGCTAGTTTCTTGTAGTTTTTGGCGCGCGTTTCGAAGCTTCATTAAAACTGAACAAAATTAACGATGCTGTGACTAATTAGACCTCACGCTGGAGAATTTGCCACTCCATGCCGTGATTACGAGACACTGTTCTCCTCATTAGAACATAAAAGTATCCAACAAAAAAATAGCTGTCATGGGCCCTTTTATTAATAGTCCTTAACACGCGTTTGTTCCCTAACCCCCTCCTCTTCTTGTCACTTAATGTTACCCCTACCATTTTCCGTTCCATTGCTCGCTGCGTGGTCCTCAATTTAATCTGAACCCTCTTAGTTGGCCTCCAAGTTTCTGCACCGTATATGGCGAGTATCCGGTAAGATGCAGCTGTTATACGCCTTCCTCTTCAGAGACAATGATAAGCTACCATTCGTTATACGAGAATGCTTGCCGAATGCACTCCACCCTATTCTTATCCTTCTAATTATATCAGCCTCATGGTTCGGATCAGGGGTCACTACCTGGCATGATCGAGTAGACATATATTCACTTAATTACCACTTCCAATGCCTCGCAGCTATCTCAAAGCAAGACGTGGAATCAGCAGTGGCTAAAATAAGAACGCAGTACACCCTTGTGATCGGAGACTTCAATGCTAAGGTTGTTAAGAAGCAGGCTGGAGACAAGGCAGTCGGGAATTATGGCGTGAGTTGTAGGAATGAGAGAGGGGATTTATTAGTAGAGTTCGCAGAGCGGAATAATCTGCAAATCATGAATGCCTTCTTTCGTGAACGGGAGAATTGGAAGTGGACGTGGAGAGCCCGAATGGCGAGCATCATAGGCGGAGACTTTTTGATTTTCCGGAGGGGGCGGGGGCGCCGGGATCTTCGCTGCGGTCTTCTGTCCTCATTCTCCAACTACCCTTTCTCGTCCTTCATTCTCTAATTTTCCTCCTCACCCTCTTCCATATTTTTCAAAAACGGGGGGCGGCGGGGGGGGGGGGGAGCCCAGGAAATTGTAATTTTTTTTCTGGTGATGTAAACAGGCAAACTGCCACACGGCCGGACTGGAGGAGCGATGTGCGCGCATTTGCGCGCGTCGCTTCCCCAGTCCGGCCGCGAACGCATCAACATCGCTGTAAATTCACATCTGACATTATTTTTTCCAAGAAATATTTATTTTACAATAAATGTAGCAATGTATTCCCAAATGACACAGAAAGCACAAGAGAAGGAAAAACGTCACAGCAAGTCACTTTCGTGCAAATAATTTGAACTTTACATGATTATTTGCACTTAACATTTGTTACTCACATTGTCATGCAATCATGACCCAGTGAATTAAACACCAGTTAAAGGAGTACTGACATAAAATTTAAGGCGATCGAGATAACTTGCGGGATAGATTTGTGTCGACACACACGCATCATCTACAAGATATCAACGGCTGATATAGCTTAGAACATATTTAATAATAATGTTAACGTGCGTGTTGCGCCACTGCATGCGAAACGCGCTTTTCTGTTTCATGTAAACAACCAGTCACCAGCTGCGTGACGAGTTTGTGTTGCTGTCATGATTCTTGGGAGAGCGCTCATCCTAGCAGACGTTTCCGACGGAAAGAGGGGGCAGAATTGCACCGGAGTACAAACTGACGTCCTCGCCTCGGCAGCGCATTGTTGAGGGATCACGCATGTTTGAAACTTCCCAGAGGGGATTACAGCAGCACCCAGGGAGCCTTCACTCAAAAGAGTTGTCCGCGCGGTGCTCATGTGAACGCGGTTTTGTGTGCACATGTAGTCAGCTAGGTTTACATGAATACCATCCTGGGTGCCGCCTCACTCATCGCTCTTTGAAACGGAAAGTGCGTCTGGGCTCCACAAAACCGTACACAAAATATTCATAATCGCGCGCTCGAGCCCTCGAGGTTTACAGCCGGAGTAAGTGGGTCATTAGCTACTTATTGCAAAAGAAAAATAAACAAGATGGAGAATTTTTGTGTCAGTACTCATACAACGTATCAACGTAATTGAAAAATGATTTACAAAACACCGACTGCCAAAAGAAAGATTCCCTGGGCTAGTGTACGAGGTTCCGCGCGCCGATTGCCGCGCCACTTAGATCGGCGAGACAAAAAAAAAAAAAAAAATGGCCGCGTATCTCCGTGCTTCGCTGCAAATGTCGTCGAAAGACGATAGTCTTCTACCGGCCGTACTACATGAGTTCCGGTTCATCTGCGGTTCGGCACGAGCTTCGGGCGTTTCCTGGGCACGCTTGAGACGACGGGCATCGGCACGCCGGCGCTTCTCCGCTGCAATCTTCTCCTCGGTCTTTTCCCTGCGTTGTCTGGACATATCTTGTAGAGTCTGTTCTATATCATGAAACGGCCTTTTATGTTTTGCCTTGCCTCAGACAGCGCCCCGTCTATGTTGAATCGGCCGCTATTGGCTGGCATTGATGAAATGGAGGCAGCGCTGCGTTAAAACCCCTCTACTTCGTAAAAGTACCGCCATCTACTCTCCCCACCGCCACCTCCTCTCCGCTCGCGACTGCGGCGCCCCCTGGAAAGCGCCACCAGCTTTCGGTTAGCTTTCGAGCTGGACGCGCGCCGCCGCTGCCGCCGTCCAGCCGTGGCCGTGCCTCGCGTACGGTTTGATATAATGATTCACTCTACTGCGTTGATTTTCTAAGCAGGAGTGGGTGTGCTCACCATCCGGTTTACCTAATGAAATATCGCCTCAGAAGAGCTGCTGCAAACCATGCGCAATTTGTAGCGAAAGCGAACGTCGTTTAAGCTTTCTTTCGGAGCGTAGTGTTTCCTTGTGTATCTGGCGCGGATAACCATAACTATGTTTACTTGGAAAAGGTTGAAATGAAGTCGACAAGAGTTGCGATGCGGGCTTGTTGGTGGTTCATATTAAACGTATTTGATGTAGCGCAAAAAACAAGACACGGACACAAGAAGGCACATATGGACACCACACAGCCTTCTTGTGTCCGTGTCTTGTTTTTTGCGCTACATCAAATACGTTGAAATGAAATTCTGTAAACACAGCATGCTATTTATTGCATCAGCAAGAAATATTTAAACCGCAGCTGTGGTGTCAAGCCACGTTTGGGAAGGGATAGTTCCCGTGCGTATAAAGTATCTCGGTCGTCTGTAACTGCAGCAACGCCAACAATGCCCTTGGAGGCACACACTCAAAACTTCATGAAGTTTCGCACGTCCTGCCATCCTCTGCCTGCCCGATGACTTGTGCACGCAGTACGCCGTTCTGGGATGTTTTGCCTGTGCGGCGCAGTTTGAACACGTTGTCGTGAGGTTTTGCATGCCTGCGTGGGTGTTGCCGATGTAGGTGACCAATATCGCCCTTACGCACGGAAACTATTTCTAATTGCTAGAAGACCGTGCTGGTGCGTTGTGAATGTAGAAGTAGACGAACGCATTCACGTCACTACTACTACTGAAATTACCGCTCGCTGTTGGAGAGGGTGTCGCCCATTTCAAGTGATGTATACTCTGAACACACTCCACAGCATGACCTCGATGCGATGAAAAATTTCGGCACTTCGTCATATGTATTGCCATACAGTTCTTTTTTTTTTTTTAACTGCGAACGGCTCATTCCAAAATAAGCACGCGCGGCATGCAGGCTGTTGAAGAAACGGGCTGCGCTTGCGAACAGCCGCGATCATCTTTAAAACCGAAGTGGTAATCCCTTTTCAGGGAAATGCTCTGACATGAAAAACAGGTATGCAGGAAAAGGCACAGCAACCCGGCATCGCGACAAAACTAGACAGACGTACACGTGCACTCCGCACGTCGTGCACTTGCGACCGGCGAACACACAGCGCAGTGGCACTTTGGCGCATCCAACATGGCGCCGAGCGGCGAGAAAACAAAATACCAAGAAAAAAAGTGAGCGCGCTACCACATGACCGCAGCCGCCCTATCGGAGGCGAGGAGAGGAGGAAGCGGCGTTGTTCAAGAGATGGCGGTACTTTTCCGTAGGTAGAGGGGCTTTACGCTGCGTAAGATATGGACGCCATCTGGCCATGATATCAGGAAACGCAAGAAGCTTGCGTAGTACGCAGAGCTACTGGTAGGCGGAAGCACCGTGTCGTTTTACCGAAGCGTAGGAAACGTCCGCTTTTTCGTTCATACGCGTCGCATTTTTAGCGCATCCGAACAAGCACTAGGGTCTTTAGAATTACGCGCCGAGTCTATGTATTTTCTACTAAAGGAACACACCATCTAATACTTACGTAATGATGTTGCGCCTCAGATATACGTAATATTTGCTTTTTGGTAGACTGTGTTCACAAGTATGAACGCAGCTACCAGTTCAAGATGGGTGGTCGTTGAGGAAGGGGTTGAACTTTCGCCATTCTACTGAATCGAAAAGCAGGACAGACAGACAGACCAAAATTTCTGCGTTGAAGTATCTCAAGAAAGACTATCATCTTTAAAACGTTCCGGAAAGGATACACAACACCAAAATGACGTACGCAGCTTCAGCGCTACGCGGAACGCGCTCGCAGAACACAGCGAAAAGAAAGACCATCATATCAACTTCGACGACGCCCGGGTCTTCGACACGGAGGGTAACCGCACCAAAAGGCAGTTCTTAGAGTCGTGGCACGTCCAAACAACACCTCGAAATATCAACGGCTCAAATAGGACCCTGCCGGAACCAATGGAGAAAACAACACCGACACAAGTAAGTCGGAGGAACGACGGTGGAGAGAGGGACAATCACTAAGAAAAGTCGCTAGCTTCGGAGCCGGCCGGACAGTCACCCCATGATGAAGAGACCGAATGGGCCTCGAAACGTTGGGCCAGTTTTTAATTTCAATATTAAAAACTTCGATTAAGAAAAGTGGCTATAGAGTGTTTTTTCGTGTAGGCCAATTATTGGACTTCCGCCGCCGCTGTGGCAAACCGCTTTAACAAGAGGCCTCCCTTGGCGCCGTCATTATCCCCTTAAAAGGCGTAACCCCCAGAAATCTGCTGTAGAGGCTGTGCAGTTGGCCTTTGTACTCCCGTGGTACAGCCCCGAAAGGAGGTGTAACTTCCTTCATCGCCGGTCGTTCACACGCCAGGCACGTGGATCGGCGAGTGTGGCCTCACCGCAAGCTGTGGTTGCTAGCCGGACCTATGCGCAACTCACATGGGGAGGAATGCAATGCATGCTTTCCTACCCATGTGAGTTCATCATCGCGTGCATTGGCGTATCATTTATCAATAACGCTTTGCCGAGAGCGTTCAGCCCGTTACGATTATACTTCTGCACTACACATAACGATCCTCCCCTCCGGGCTCCGGCGGGGGCTATGCCCCCCCTTGGAAAGTTCGGGGGGGGGCTCGAGCCCCCCCGTACTCTCCGCCTATGGCGAGCATGAAAATGAAGTAGACTTCATACTATGTGATAACCCTGGCGTCACACGCCAATAGCTGTGCTGAAAAATTTTTCTTCGCTAAAATGTTTTACAGGAAGACTGTGCCTCAAATTTTTTCAAGGAAATTGCAGATGGTCGAGCGTCATGTTTGGCACAGTTGGCATGGAATGGCCCATTCATACCGCTTAGTAATATCATAGTCCCTCAATAACTATTGAGGGACTACAGTAACATTTATGCTTGGCAATGACCTTTCTAGTGCCGAAACGTAACTTTCTAAGGCCGGAACATATAGGCGCGGGTGTGTGCAATGAAAGTCCCAGCCTGAGCACAGTTGATAAAAAATATCACATATAAATACTAGTTTTCTGTAGTAAACGTTGCCAAGGGTAACTGAGGAACTGTTTATTCATGCGTGCTGTAGGTACGTAACCGCCGATACAACGGCGCCGCTGTGTGCTTCTTCCTAGAGTTACTGCTGTAGGCTCCTATATAGTGACTCTAGTTCTTCCCGAGGGAATCTCGATCTCCCCCAGGGCTCCTCGCTTTCGTGCGCTTCGCTTTCTTGCTGCTTTGGGCGCTACTCTCGGTGGCGTCAACGACTACCCCCTTTTTTCTTAAATGAGTACTGACACGATTTTTCGGTGGCTAAAAATGTACTTTTTTCGTTTTCTAGCTATATATTGTTGACGCCTTCGCACACGGAAGCCAGGAAACACGTACAAAATATTTTAGATTAGTTTTAAAGTTTTCGTCGCCCAGCACTGCAAGCCAGCCCCAGCGCAATGGACATTACGATGACGTATGAGCACAGTCTATTAAAGATCGCCGAAATCGCTGTCAGCGTCACTGGACGACCGTGAAATTGTCGCTGTTTGCATGGCCTACGTGTAATTGACCACAGACGACAGAGTTGCAGCGACGCTATCACGAATTGCTGCCCCTACGTGACTCGGACGTACGCCCGACTGTGTTGACGCGTCACTAAGAAACCGCCCTCTACAAATCGAAACCGAAAGTGGGCTTTTAAGGAGGCCGTATTAAAAATATGTTCATTGCCTTGCGAGGCACCATGATACTCTCTTTGGGGCTTTCCACGCCAGTGCTTTCATTTACAGCAATAATACGAGAATGTCAAAAGATCGTGTCAGTACTCCTTTAAAGGAGTACTGACACGATTTTGCGGCGGCGCAAAATATACATTATTCGTTTTCTAGTCATGTATTGTTAACGCCCTCCACCGCGGAATCCAGGAAACACGCACAAAATATTTTAGCTTGGTTTTAATGTTTTCGTCGAAGAGCACTGCAAGCCAGCCTTAGCGCAATAGACACTACGATGACGTATGAGCACAGTCTCTCAAAAATCACTGAAATCGCTGTCAGAGTCACTGGACGACCGTGAAATCATCGTTGTTTGCATGCCCCACGTGGAACTGTCCACAGACGACAGAGTTGCAGTGACGCTATCACGAATTGCTCTACCTACGTGGCTTAAACGTACGTCCGACTCTGTTGACACGTCACGAGGAAACCGCCCCCTCGAAACCGAAAATGGGCTTTTAAGGGAGTCGTGTTAAAAATATATTCATTGCGTTACGAGGCACCATGATACTATTTTTGGGGTTCTCCCAGCCCAAAAATAGTATCACTTACAGCAACAATACGAGAATGTCAAAAATTTGTGTCAGTACTCCTTTAAAGGTCCAGGCGTTCTGGTCTCTTGCTAACACGTCCACTTCTGGTGCTGCTCGCGCACTGCAGAGGTTGCAAGTGTCTTGCCGTACGCCTTCTATGTAGACCCTTGTTTGCGGTGCTGGTTGCGTCACCACGCCATATGAAGCAGCTCCCGTGAAAATGCGCGCAGCTGTGCTCGGTGGTAACCGCTCTCGGCTCTGTGCCTTGTGCCAGGTGTGATAAGTTGCTTTCATTCCTTTTTTCTTAACTCGCTGTCATTCCTCTTCGAGAGCATTCTCGGTGTGGTTGGTACAGTGGTATTCTGGTGACGGGCCGTAAGTAGTTCTGGTGAGAACCCTTCCACGCCGGGTGTGGCCCTGTAGGCAAGCAGCTAGGGCTTCGTTTACACTTGAAGACCTCCTCAGAAGCATGCATGGCTGTCTGCATGGCCTTCTTAACCATACCGTTGCTCGGCGCATAGCAAGGGCTTGAGGTCGTGTGTGTGGCGGGCCATTGTCAGTGCGTATTGTCAGCGGAACACCAAACCGTGCAAATATTTGTTCCATGACAAGGGCGATATCTGTTGTAGCTGTTCTCATCAGCTCATCCGGCTCGAATAATCGGGAGTATTAATCCATTACTACGACGTCCTCTCCCCCCTCCAGCATGAAGGGATCGGTGCCGACTGTCTGTCTTATTTCTGTCTTATACAGAAAAAGGAGTAAGAGCTAAAGGCAATTTGCCTGACGGGGGCTCTTACTCCTATGCGCATTCGGCGTGCATGTACATCATTTGTGTACAAAAAACACAATACAACAACCAAAAAACCAGATAAATAAATTAAATATGCACATACGTAGTTCTCGCTGCAAATAAAAGAAAATACATCGAACAGACTCTTCATGAAAACAAAGCATATCATACAAGCACTTCATTATCAGCCTTCAACACGAACCGAAAATATATGTGCATATATACAAACATGCATAGATATATATAACACACACGCGTATACACATATTCATGCACACATACACACATATATACATACCCATACACGAGTATACACATATTCATGCACACATACATACATATATACATACCCGTACACATATATACACATATTCATAGGCAAAAATGCTATACCTGTAAAGTTAGTGAGGTTTATTTTGTTCATAAAATATCTGAGAATTTAAGAGAAAGTTTTTTACAAATTGCTTAAAGTGCGGTGCATAAAAACCTATGTGACGCTCAGCGAGGTTTAATAATCGGGGTACTTGATATTCTAGTTGCTGACGTCCGTAGTTAGTTCTCATAAGTGGTGGCATTCTCATTTGATGGCGTCCCAATGGTGTGCTGGCAATGGAGCGTTAGAAGAAGGGTCTTTTGGCTTTCTGTGCTCCGAGCAAGTTGGGAATCTGTCCACGAAATCTTAAATGTGCTTCCCTATGGTTGGTCATTATAAGCTTTCTCTTGCCCTTGCACGACACCTTGTTGTGCTCGACACAGTTTATTGCGAGAGCTCCGCTGGCTCAGCGACGCGCACCTTACAAACCGGTACACAAGTAAGCTTGTCGCAAACACGTGCATTCCTCGTGGCGGACGCCTCCGGCCCTCACCACGAGGAATGGTACTGGTAGTTCAAACAAGACATTTATCGGCTTCACCTTTGGGGCTCGCATTCCAACACCCACGGAAGAAGTCGCCATTGCTCTGACGGCCTCGCATTCCGATTCCTAATGCATAATCACCGACCCGCGAGTTGCCCGTGGGAACTTTGTACGAGGCTGGACCCTATATAGCCTATCAACCTTACGGAAAACGCATACCGACCGGTACGGACCTCGCACACCTCATCAGGGCTGGAACGAAACTAGACGGCAGACGCAGCCGCCGGTGTTCTGTCTCACAGGGCTGTTTTCACCTCCCCACCTGATTAGCAAATCGATTTTAATCCGTCTTACATCTTTAAACGCATTAGAAAATTTCATCAAGACAGTCATCATATTGACCCGCGTCCATGCAAATAAACACAGGAAACCGGCCGTTTCCTTTATGTTTGGGATAAGAATTTTTCCTGCAAGATATGCTGGGTGTACATGGACATGCAGTATATCGAAGTAAAGAACTAAAAATGCGCTTTCATGTGATTTTAATTTTATTAGAGTCGATAAGGAACATCTTTCTAATAACAATAAAATAAAAATCCGACAGTTTCAAAAAGTTTGACAAGGATTACTATCTCTGGCAAAAGCTTTTCTACCGAATGTTGAGATATACCAATTGTTTGAGTGTTACTTGGCACACTCTATGTCCATGAATCATAACCTTAGATCGAGTGCTTCTTGAGTTTAAAAAAACATAATGCGTAGTGAACTATCAAGTGTATGATGGGTTTTAGACCACATATTTCTTTTCGAAACAACTTATTACAGGCAATAAATTTTATACGTGAATACACGTATTAACGCACTCTGAGAGGCACAGTTTCGAAATAAACAGCAATTAAAAAAATTACAGCATACCACGGAGTGAATGATGATGAGTGGGCGAAGCTCGGGAGTTCATCGTAGATCGGGCCGAGTCTCCGGATTAATTTAGTTAACGCGCACGCTACGAATCCTCATGCTTCAACTATGCGCAAGTGAAATCTCCACCGGCACTCATTTGCAAGTCAAGATCCAGTGCACATGTATATTGTTGAGGTACCGCTTTTATTCCAGCCGAGCGCGAGCTACAGCGTGCAAAAACGAACCGGGAAGCTGATGATGAATGTACAGATGAGAAGATGTACAAGTAATGATGGATATGTACAGATGAGAAAAGGCGACCGTTCGTTGCGCACACTAAGTCCCCCCGGTGGTGGAAGCGGCCGCCTGGCCGCTCGAAAGCATCACGGGATGCGCCGAATATACGGCTTTAAGCGAGAGACGTGGACGATCTCTGTCCCACGGCAACGGTGGTCAGCTGGAATCCTCAGAGGCGAAACGCGGTAATTAACTGGCGATGTCTGTTCAGTGACAACGTACGGGCCCAATAAACGACTTGTCAGTTTTTCACACAAGCCCGGAACGCGCACGGGTGTCCAAAGAAGAACTTCATCTCCAGGGGAAAAACTGACTGCACGGTGAGTAGAATCGTAGCGGGACTTCCGTACTTCTTGGGAGATGCCGGTGTTGATGCGGGCGCGATGACGGCAGTCTGCAAGGCGAGACAAAAATTGTTCGGGGAAAGGAGCTACTGAGTGTACAGGTGGCGAAAGGAACGAGACATCCAGAACGAAAGTTGGTGAACGGCCATAGACGAGGAAGAAAGGAGAGAAGCCTGTAGTACGTTGTGTGGCCGTGTTGTAAGCAAATGTTACGAACGGCAGGATTGCGTCCCAGTTTGTTTGGTCTGGACTGATATACATCGCAAGCATGTCTGAGAGCGTACGGTGAAAGCGCTCCGTTAAGCCGTTGGTCTGCGGGTGGTAGCTCGATGTGGTCTTATGAACTGTGTCCGTGGCACGGAGAACTTCGGCAAGAACAGACGCGAGAAAGACTTTACCACGGTCGCTGAGCAGAACGCGGGGAGCGCCATGGCGCAGAAAGATGCTGCGTAAAAAGAAATCGGCGACTTCGGTGGCTGTGGCAGATTGCAGACACGCTGTCTCGGCGTACCGTGTAAGATGGTCAACGGCCGTCACAATCCAGCGGTTGCCGGTAGAGGTCTTCGGAAGAGGGCCGTACAGGTCTATGCCAACGACTTCAAAAGGTGAAGCAGGACAAGGAAGAGGCTGCAAAAGGCCTGGAGGAGCAGTTGTAGGTCGCTTGCGACTCTGACAAGGGACGCATGATGCAACGTGCTTGGCAACGGATGATGACAGGCCAGGCCAGGAGCAGCGACTTCGTATTCTGTCATAGGTCTTGTGGTAGCCTAGATGACCTGCTGTCGGGTGATCATGAAACGCCTCGAGTACGTCACGTTGCAGAGAACGTGGTATGACGGGGACCCATTTGTTGCCATCGACGTGGTAGATGTAGCGATGTAAAATTCCATTGTGAAGTTTGAATTGCGCAAGTTGTCGACGAAGCCGGGCGTTAGGAGGTGGAGAACAACCTTTCATGCGTTTTAGAATAGTGATGCAGTATGGGTCGGCACTTTGGTGGGCAACAAGAACAGATGAGCTTTCGGGTTTAAGCCAGTCGAGCGTCGAGATAGGTAAACCCGATGATGAAGACTCGTTGTGTATGTTGGTACAGAGAGACGACGGTGGTTCATCACTGTTTGCCAGAGGGTAGCGAGATAGAGCATCCGCGTCCTGGTGCTTCTTTCCGGACCTGTAGGTGACCTCGAAATCATACTCTTGCAAACGAAGAACCCAGCGACCAAGGCGACCCGATAAGTTCTTGAGCGATGAAAGCCAGCACAAAGCGTTATGGTCGGTAACGACTGTAAAGTGGCGGCCGTGGAGATACGGACGAAATTTTTGCACTGCCCAAACCACAGCCAGGCACTCCAGTTCGGTTATAGTATAATTCTTCTCCGAGGCGGTGAGAGTGCGGATAGCGTAAGCGACGACTCGTTCGCGAGAGCTGTGATCACGTTGGAGAAGAACAGCACCGAGACCATGAGTGCTGGCATCAGTGTGAAGAATAGTGGGCGCGGTCTGATCAAAGTGGCACAATACCGGGTCGGAAGTCAGGGCATGCTTCAAAGCCACGAAAGCGCTTTCACATTTGTCGGACCAAACGAAAGCTGCGTCATTCGCGAGGAGGTGATGGAGCGGAGAAGCAAGCACGGCAAAGTTGCGTATGAAGCGCCGGAAGTAAGATGCAAGCCCGAGAAAGCTGCGCAGGTCCTTTTGGCGTAAAGGACGGGGAAACTTGAGCACGGCCGCAAGTTTCTCGGGGTCCGGCCGAATTCCGTCTTTGCTGACTAAGTGTCCAAGAATTTTGATGTTCTTGCTTGCGAAACTGCATTTTTTTGTGTTGAGCTGTAGGCCAGCCTTTGCGAGACAGACGAGGACTTCTTCCAGCCGTTCGAGGTGTTGTGAAACGTGGTTGAAAAATACGACAATGTCAGCTAGATAACAGAGACAAGTCTTCCATTTCAACCCACGCAAGACGTTATCTATCATGCGCTCGAATGTAGCCGGAGCATTACAGAGCCCAAAAGGCATCACATTAAATTCGTAAAGCCCATCTGGGTGGCGAAAGCAGTTTTCTCTTTGTCGGATTCGCGCATCGGTATTTGCCAGTAACCTGACCTAAGATCTAGACTCGAAAAGTATTCGGCGCCGTGTAACGAGTCCAGTGCGTCGTCAATCCGTGGAGAGGGGTAAACGTCTTTGCGCGTGATTTTGTTCAACGCACGGTAATCCACACAAAAACGCACTGAACCGTCTTTCTTTTGCACCAAAACAACCGGGGAGGACCAAGGGCTGGAGGAAGGGCGTATGACATTTCTCCGAAGCATGTCTGACACATTTTCTTCGATTATTTTCCTCTCCTTATGAGACACGCGATATGGCCGCCGATGAACAACGCAGGAGCCGTCAGTCTCTATACGGTGAGTTGCCGTGGTAGTCATACCGAGTGCCGGTGAATTGACGTCGAATAAGGAATGGTGCTTGTTTAACAGGGACAGAAGATCTTGTCTCTGGGCAGGTGTCCGGTCGGCGCTTATGTTGGCCGAGAATGTTGGAGAGGCAATGAACGGCGACGTTTTGGACTCGGACGGTACAGGCGAAAGGGCAACAATTCCTATAGGATGGGCCTCAACAATACAAGTGATACTCGACCCACGGGGTAGCATTTGAGGTTCGGAAGTCTGGTTTATGGCGGTAACGAGAGCAGACCCCAGCGAGAGCGACCTCAGCGCGAACAGACGGAGCACCGAAAATTTGACGGATTTGTTCCGTGAATGTCGCCCAGTCAGGAATGTCGGGCTCGTGGTTCCAAAACCACGTTTTGGCGACATCGGAGAGGTAGAAGGGGACGTTGCTAAGCTTTTGTGAAGTGTCCCACCTGTTGAAGTTGCTGACCAGGTTGTAGTTTTTAAGCCAGTCTTCGACGTCATCGCCTCGTAAGCCGGCGAAGACCGGAGGGTCCGCGTTGGCGGGTGTTGATGGCCATCAAGGGTTGCGCAGGCTGTAGTGCAGCGGCGGCGTTGGGCTCGCCTGGATTCGGTGGAACTTGCATGGTAGGAGGTAGTAGGCGGCGGCCCGAGCGAAGCTCCAGTGAAAAAACTTGCGAGAGGTCTTCGAGGACGAGAAGCACCTTCCACCACTTGTGAGGTACCGCTTTTATTCCAGCCGAGCGCGAGCTACAGCGGGCAAAAACGAACCGGGAAGCTGATGATATGTACAGATGAGGAAGATGTACAAGTAATGATGATATGTACAGATGAAGAAAAGGCGACCGTTCGTTGCGCTCACAATATATATATATATATATATATATATATATATATATATATATATATATATATATATATATATATATATATATATCCTTCTTTGCGAGCTGGTAGAGCGTTCCTCTAAGAAAGAGCGTTTCCATAGCCAACGCGCGCCTTTCGCTCTCTGTCTCTCTCTCTCTCTCTCTCTCACAAGACAGCAGAGGCACGCGCCGGGAGAGAGAGAGAGGCACGTGCCGGGAGGGCGAGCGCGTGCCTCCCGGCACGCGGGTTACGCCTGACGACTAACGCGTGACATGGTTAGACTAAGAGGAGCTTCGCCCCTAAAAATGTAATTAAAGGTAACGAACGCAAATTACGGTGATATACAAGCTGAACTCTCACAGGAGCGACTGCGTCGGCACTGAAGTCGCTCCCGTGAGAGTTCAGCACTGAAGGATCAAGCGAACCTGCCTCCTTCTCTTCTTTCGAGTGCGCGTGTGAGTTCCGATGGCCAAGCCATCATGCAATAGAGAAGCATACTTACGTAAAGAGCGGACACTTCCGTAGGGCCCTGCGGCCCAGCTACTACCGGCGCGACTAGCGGTTGGTCAGACCGGCAATATTGGCTTCCGAGATTTGGGGCGCCTATGGTTCCATAGAGAAGCGCACTTACGTAAAGAGCGGACACTTGGTATGATTCTCTATGATGATCGTGCCGCGCCCCGGCGTGCGGCTAACGTGCGCTTCAACATTTGAGCATGCGCGCTCTTTAAAAGTCCCCGCCACGGGATGGAAACGTGATCTGGGGGGCTATCGGAGATGGCATTTTAGCGAGAGCGTTCGGAATCGCCGCACGCGATTGGCCAGCGCCGCTCCGCTGTCGTCATCCGCGGGGCGTGCCCACGGTACGCCTACCTATAACCAGATTAGAGAAGAGAAACTGTACCGTTGACAGTGCAACGAAAAATAAAAGTAGCGGTGGCGTCCTAAACTAAGATACACGATCAAGAGATGGCACTGCATGTACTATCATCATTATTGTTTAGATGCAACATGTTTGTTTTGTTTTTGACGCCTACGCCTTCTGGCCTTATTGAGAGCCCCTAGCAGGAAAATTTCAAACTAAAATATGGGGCTAGGTTAGTAGTTCCACTCTACGCGCAACTTGATGGAACGCGCCGCGGCTGGTTTTTTTCGCCACCTGTAGCGACTTGTGGAACGTTGAACCTTCCGGGGCCCCGAGATTTCGGTGTCGTCAAATTGACGTCAGTTCCCTGTCAATCATTTTCAAACCGAGCGTGTCGTCTGCTACGCGGAGAACGATTCCCGAGGCCGCTCGCTCAGCGAACGGTTTGCGAACGATTTACGAACACTTTGCGAACACCGGCCGCGGCAGCGGCTCCGCTTGGATTGAAACGGCGGCTGCGGCTGCGCAATGTTGCGTCACAGAGGGAAATGGCGGTCCACTTGGGCGCTGAGTCCTCGCATTGTCGTCGCTGAAATAGGACGCGGAGCAGCTGGAGGTTCGCGATGTATTTGAGGATTTGACAGGAAGTGAATTCCGGCGTCAATTTCGCCTGTCGAAGCGAACAGTACGTTGGCTGTGCGCCGAACTTGATCCCGAGAGAGAGAACAACTTTATTTTAGGAAAAAAAAAAAAATCCTCCCCGCCACCTCATCTGCTCGTCTGATAGCTGGAGTTGTTTCTCCAGGCTTGAGTCGCGGTGAACGGTGTCCCACGCTCCAGGCGAGGGAATGGTCAAGAGATCGGAAATCGGGTGCCAAAGTGCCCGTGGAATTTCGACGGAGAGAAAAGAGCTGCGCATGTTGATGTTCTTTAATTGCTCCTGGAAGTTTCCAGCGCGCTGTCGGTAGTGAAGAGTTTGTCGGGCTTTCACAGTTGGGGTGCACCTCCAAAAATGCGAGAAGGAGCTCCCTCTGCCTCTGAGCACCCGCGGGCCGAGATGCACGTTTTTGTGCGAGGACATGGCAGCAGCAGACGACGACACGAAATTTAGATATGACGCCACTTACGCGCACGCTTCTTGTTTTTCGCGCCCGCGACACCGCTTAGCGAACCTGCAGAGAACGATATTGATGCTTAAGAGCGTGTTTACGTCTGAGAAGAAGAAAGCACCGTTTTTAAAAGGAGCAGATTTCTTAATTTCTCAGGAGAAACATTTTGGCTTTCAGAAGCAGACGACAAACGGAGTACGTCATCATCCGAGGAGCGCGCCGCTTCCCCATTGGCCGCGCCGGCCGCGCTCCTCCCATTCTCAAAGCATTGCTCAAAGCTATCGCGGACCACCCACTTTTTGACGTCAGTGTTCGGAAAGCGTTCTCGAGCGAACACCCGATCTCCGATAGCCCCCCTGGTAGTAGGGACAGCATGGTCCCTAGAATACTTCTACCCCTAGCATATTCCTAGGGACCATACTGGCAGCAATGCCAACCCTAGGGGTTTGACTCTAGATCTAGCGTATTACAGTGTCATTTGGGGATATGCCGTCTTTGTCATAAAATGTGGGGATTTTTGTGAGACCCTGGAAATGTCGTATGCTGTGGCCTAATGACAACGATTCTTCGATAAATAAGCCCAAGTAACGATAGTTTGTGCCGCTTTCTATTTCTTACTTGAAAGAGCATCAGTGTGCTGGGGGGCGGAGAGAGGTCGAAGGCAGTGATAACGCGAGATAACCATCTGCCGCTCACTCGGATGAAAAACGAAACTTTCTCTTTGTGAGTGTACGCAGGGGTGCGTGCGTAACCTTGAGCGCAGTGTGAATTACAATTGCTCTGTAAAAGAGCCATTTTGCTTGTTAGTGCACGCAAGAACATGCTTGTTCACGCATGCCGGGTTCCTTCCACGACCTCCTCTATAAAAAACTTTTATAGAGGAGGTCGTGGCAGTGGCGCACCGACGGGGGAGGGGGGGGGGGTTCGGGGGTTGTAACCCCTGCTTCCCCCCCCCCCCCCCCCCCCCGAGGCCGACCTAACCCCCCTCCCACTCCGTAACTGCTCCTATGTCCTAGAAGAATGGGGCGCTAATTTCTCTGCGATACACCGAAAACATAATAAAAATAATCATCATCATTGATGTTACTATATTATTTGGCATTTTATTTACTTTTTTACACACGCAACAACCGCAATCGCATGCCCGGCCCTCCGTGAAAAATTGAAACCCCCCCCCCCCTCCCCCTTCCTGGCAGAGACCCGGTGCGCTACTGGGTCGTGGTTCCTTCACCGTACAATGTTGAAAAGTTGTAAGCTGGGATTGCTGGTACATTCATGAGTTGCGCGCCTGTCTTTGCGCAGTTCGCCAAAATGTTGCCGTGCTGTTCCATGTCAAATGGTAACTTCTGGACCAGAAGACCTTAAGCAAGGTGAACCGAGCAAGGTCTTCGAGCAAGATAGTGAAAGCTTGTATTACCAAAAATACTTGGCCACATGGGAATTAAGCTGATCGTAGTACATAGGATTGCTATTAACCAGTACAAATTAAAGGGCCCGTGCACGGGAACTTGATCCAAAGGCATAGCTACCAGTAACACGGCGACAGCTGCCGTTCTATTGCATGTCATGCAACACTCATTGCATAGTTGGTCGATAAGAAATCAACCGCCATCACGGAAAAGATTACAGATATTTCTGCCGGCTCTCCGAACAGCACTGAATGTAGGCCTGTTATGTACAATTACTCCACAGAAAATGTGGGAAAATGAGCGGCAATTGCTGATTTTTGCCGCCAACACAGTTGATAACAAATGAGCCGAAGGGAAAATTGCTTTTCATCTTCTTAAATGCACAATATGTAAATTAACGGCAAGCGAATAACTATATAGGGATTTTTTGCACCATTTAGGGATTCATCGAGGCTCAATCTAGGGTAAAAGCGGTGTCTTAGGTTGGCATCATTGACAGACAGCAAAGCGTCAAAATGGCGGAGGCCGAAGTTATGGCTGAAGGCGTCGATGCCTCCGGTAAAACAGTTTTGTATCTTGATTTCAACTCCTTGGTCACGGCTGCTGGGCAAGGAAATATGCAGAATGTCGTTATTGTGAATAGCGGTTCTGGTAACGCAAACATTTCCAGCGTGCACGGTGCTAACATCTCGAAAGTGCACGAAGTGCCACTGGACGAAATAACGCGGCCCATTCCCGTTGCTCACTACGACGAGGACAAGATCAGAGGAATCGTAGAACTACTTGAGGTGAGTACAGAGAACACCTTTGAGTACGTCAAGTGTTTCTGCCCTGCGCCGCATGTGCGCGCTACGTCCAACTTAATGAACCACCTTCTTTGACTGTCGTTTGCTGTCGGTGTGTTTTGCGGGCATGTTGGCGTAGACCTTTAATAAGTCAGTGTAGTTGCACAGTACCCACCCGGGAGGTGGGCTTAGTAGCAATGCCATTGTGCTGTTAAGTACAGCCGTGAGCACTATTAAGGTGAACACGCGAGCGCGCTACCATTATCCGTAAAGCGCCGGTGTAACCAGCGTGGCCGCGCATGGAAGCAAGCCTGCACATGCGCATTAATAAGCGAAGACATGACGTTTGCCAGCTGCATCTTTACACTGTGAATGCAGGACTGACAAGTATGCAACAAGCGACACAAAGCCATACCTCCCGCGTTCTATGCGCATGCGCGCGCTTGATTCGATGCGCGGCCACGCTTGATACGCTGGCGCTAGGAATATTAGAGAGTTTTAGTGCAGCTTAAGTTGCGCCCCGCTAAACGCTAAAATTTAGCGGTGTCAGACTGCGCATGCGTCCGCACGCTATTCCAGCTTTGCGTTTAGCGATCGCTCGCTATTTTCCGAATTTAGCGGAGACGCAAAACGCTCGCTAAGTTTGTTTAGCGCGAAGAAGATGGCGGCTCCCTACAACCAGCCTACAACTGACGGCTGCCCGTTTCGCATCTATCGTGTCGTCTTGCTGCGTTGTGGGACTAGCTGATTCACAATAAATCGTGTTGCTGGTTTTCGCTTCGACAAGACAACGATCCTTTCGCTGTAGATTCTAGTTTGACCGCATTACACATGCACAACGAAAGCGAAACTCTGCCTCGTCAGACTACAGCAACACTTGTGCAATTATTATTGCACGATGCTCTTTTTAATAATTCTTTTTGCGCTTGCGTTTCTTTTTAAGTTACTAACAACGGCCGACGGTTTTGACGTTTTCACTATTCGCATTTAGATGGCGCAGCGAAGGTTTGCGTGCCTTGCGTTTTGCGGCGCGTCGTCGTCTCGCGCTATACTAAAGAGCTATGGAACGCTATCGAATAGCGCTCCGCAAAAATTTAGCGTGCGTGACTCGCAAATGCTAACGCAAAAATTTTCCGCAATACTAAATCTACCTATTGCGGCCACGCGCTCGCGTGTTCACCCTAACAGTGCTCACGGCCGTACGTACGAGGGCGCTGGTTCGGCTCCCGGCCTCGGCGGCCGAAAGCATTAGTGTACTAAGATTTGGTGCCGACTAAAGAACCCCAGGTGATCAAAATTAACCCAGGCTACCCAAACCACGACGTGCCTCGTGTTCATGTCGTAGTTCTGCCGTGTTAAAAACCCCAGAAGTTTGACAACAAAGACTGAACATGTATTTGATCGCAGAAATAGTTCAGGCTATGGATTCGTTACTTATTCTTAGATTGGTCTAATGTGCGCCCAACTGAGTATGCGCTTGTACAACAGCATGTAATGGGCACATAATGAGCCCAATGGTGTCAGTGTTGCCTTCATTGGGGTTGTTATAAAATGACAAAAATATCAAGCCCTTAAAATCATTTTCTCTTATAACATTTAGTTTTTGCTTTCCCGTCCCACCAGAATGGGACTGTTGCTGCTAAGATTCAATCCTGCGGCTTATTGTAACACTGCGATGCCAGTCACTTTGCCAGGTCTGAAAGGGAGGATGGACTACTGCTATTGAGGTTTTGTACCACATGAACAAGTAACCACAGTTTTCGGCCAGTGTCTTCATTTACAGGATGTCACGTTTAATCGTCTTCCATGATGCTGTTCAACCCTGTTCTAACATTCAATTTGCAAGCATATTTCTTACAAAAAATGGCCACTTTTGCAAGGCTGCATCCAAAAAGGATCCTTGATAAGTTATCTTTGTTTCTTTCCAACTACTGTATTGAAAGTACTTTGGTATTTTTCAGGAGCTCCTGCATGGTGTTATAGGAAGTGTATAACAACAAAACCTGTCTCTGTTTAGAGGCTTTCTCACGCACAGGAACAATAGAAATCACCAATTATGTGAAACCAACGTTGCCATCTGAATGATATTACAGGTGGCATGGTTGGTGCTTTTAAGAATGGCATAATGACAGTTGTGCTCCTACTAGAACTCTGTGCTTTCCTGCCCCATAGATCAAGAAAATGATTTGAAAGAATTTCTTATCTATGTGTCTCTTAAAGGGCCCCTCACCAGGTTTGGCTGTTTCGAGCTGATAAGTGCACTGCTCACATTGCGCTGTCACGATCGTGCCTGCCAAGAACCACATCGTTCCGCAGAAGGCATTGAAATCTCAAAATGAGTATTGGTTTCTCTTTTCTCGCAAACATTGCGTACCAAGATGGGAGGGTGATGCTCCGCACGGGACATGGCATGCTGTGTCACCTCAGAACTTCTTTGCGTCACAACTGTTAGAAAATTCCGGGAACTCGCAATCACAGGATGGCTTGGTTGAGTAACATTGGCTTTAATGTGTTGAAAAGAAAAAGAAGAATCATCACACGAAAGATTAAACATACGTACTTCAGTTCTTGAACGCACGGGGGATGCACACAGCGTCCGTCGAACCTGCGCACTCTCGCACACACTACCGCACCGTTCAAGAAACGCGCACACTACAAACCGTGGCACATGACACTCGACAAGTGTACCCTGCGGCAGCACAAACTAATCTGGAGACATCGCTCAGGCGGCCGGCCGGCTCCTCGGAGGGGACGGCCAGCATGCATGCTTCGCTTTTCTTTTTTGTTGCTTCCTCCCACAGTGTTGGCATGTGGCGAGGCTGTTGTGCTGGCAGTGCCTCGCACCTCTTGAAATTCTGCTTTCCCACGGCTTCAAACAGTTTTATACTTGCTAATAATGTACCAATTTGAAAAATTGTTGCGGTGGAATGCTTGGGTACTCAAGAACTTCCAGTGTATGAACTTGCCATGTGGCCTGGTAGGAGGCCCTCCAAAGGGACTTTTAGTTGGTTAAAATCTCTCATAAATAATAAAAATTGGTCGAAACTTCCTGTCGTTGTCCATTAAAAAAAGCACAGGGAGGGGGAAGGGGATACTCTGGGGGGGAGGTGACAATGACTTGTGTGTTATTTTTACCTCTTTTGCTACTAAACAATGATAGGGCTGGTTTTGTGCATGCTGTTACGTTCGTTGTTGCAGTTATGTCACTACAAACTTCTCCCACATCTTGCAACGCAGAACCCAAACACGAAGGACCAAGTGGCACCTGTCGACATTCTGTGGATCAAGGGCCGTGAAGGCGGCAACTACTACTACGCCTTTGGTGGCAACCACCGATTTGAGGCACACTACAGACTTGGGTGTACAACCATTCGTGCCAAACTCATCCGTTCAGCACCTGCAGCGCTTGCCCCGTACCTAGGAGGTTCAATGCCAGATCTCAAGTGATTGGTGTGGTGCCCATCGTCAGGCGTTATCATCTGCTGGTTACAACGATTTTGGCTGCTGACGTTCAATTGTGCCTAATTTGCGTAGCTGTCAGAGCTGCTACTTCATTTGTACAAAAGTCACAACACAGTGATGTGATAGGTGTGCCAAAAGTGTTATAGCTTCTGCAAAAGCCTGTTTTCCCACTCGAAATGACTTTCTTGATTCTCCAAAAGCTGCTCCATAAGGGATTTGGCCGATCACATCACTGCAACATCAACATGATCATCTGTATGTGCAACATTCAATTAATAAACACAGTGTATTAATGCAAACATAATCTCTATCTATTTGTGTACATGCATGTGTGTGAGTGAGTTACTGAGCTAAGTATGCATATGTGACCAGGCTTCTGAGTAGGTTCCCTCATCAGTTTGTTTACTACTCCTGGTTTAATAATTTGTGTGATTCACAGGCCTGCAGTCAGTGGTGGTCCAACTGAGCCATTTTACTAGAATGGACCTTCCTCGGACAGGAAAAGCGTCTTCAGTGAGGATTGGCAAAAATTGAAACTGGTCCCCTGTGGCCTTCACAATCCCCCACCGCACACTGGTAGACGATCGTGGAGGGCTGCCTTCACACTCATTTTGTCTGGATTATTTGGCAATGCGCAACGGGAGATGTGGCTCATCTCGTCGTGCAGTAACGCTTCAAAAATGTGGCACGCGCACTGTCACTGATGCCACTCACTTGCAGAACGCAGTCCCGAAGAAGGCCCATTCAGCTTGTGTGTTTGTGTGTGCATTGCTGCACCCGTTCAAGTGTCACATCAATCAATCAATCAGGATTTATTTTCAGCTTCAAAAACACTCAATGAAGCTTTGTGGGTACAGACAAAAAGCCGTAGATCAGGCTTGACAGGGTCCGTACCCCCGGGCTTGGCAAACATGGCATACAGAGTGTACAGAAAGGCAAAACAGCCACATGGCAGTTCTCTTCACTGGAACATCATAAATAAACTGTACATAAATATGTAATAAATATGCACACAATAAAAGAAAAGAAAAAGGATGCAGAAGATTGAGATGCACTCGATACACATACTTTTATCATCACACAGATGCGAATGAAGTACGTGAAAGTGTTGCGTATGTTATTTGGAAATTATTAAGCAGTAACGGTAACTGGTATTTTAACATCTGAGTTCCGTAATCTGTTGGCGTGCAATTGCGCCAGAGTTTGCTATTTTCACCTGCTTACACCTGCTGTGGTGTCTTAGTAGCTAGGGCGTTGGCTTGCAAAGCTCAAGGTTGCGGGATTAAATCCCTGCCTCGGTAGTCACATTTGGAGGAGGCGAAATGTGAAAAAGACACCTGGTACTTAGATTTAGGTGCACGTTAAAGAACTGAGGTGGTCAGCATTAGAGCATCGTATGGGCCAGTTTTTCAGGCCCGAGCCCGGCCCGGTGTTTTGAAACGCGGCCCGTACCCTGCCTAGGGGCCCGAAAAGCTTGGGCCTTGTCTGACCTGGCCCCGCCCGGTTCAGACAGCGTAAGCAAGGGCCTTGATTGTCAAGGCATTAGCCACACACAGGATGTTTTCTGTAGATGTGACTGCTTCACGATTTGCACTTGTGTTGTACATCGGCTTCTTACTCCCAAACTATATTAAATAAATAATTACAGGGCAATGTAATTGGGGTTTTCCGTTTCTGGGTTTTATTCTCAAATTCAGGGGTTAAATATGGGGGGCTATTTTTCAAGGTGGTAATCGGGGACAAATAGCGTTTTTTGTAGAATTCTGAAATTTATTTTTTGATGAAATTTACAAATTTAAATTTACAAATCAGAGTCTTGTAGCTTACGTATTGCTTGCATGCAGCTTGTGAAAAGAACTGCATATGTCACGAGTTCACTTAAGCCAGCAAAATCTAATTTCATTGTCCTGAGGCAGGTCAGCTGGCATGTGCCCACAGCAAACTCTGCCCAGCATGGAAATAGTTTATTTGGTGCTGAAATTCGAGGAGAAATCAGGTTTGACCCAATTTTCCTCTGGCATGTTTGGGTTGTACTAATCTGGTAGAGTCTGGTTTTAACCGGAAATTAACAACTTTGAATATAACCCAAGCCATAACTGGCTATGTCGTATACACTCTTTTGATAAGGTATTCTAGTATAGCGTACTAATACCTGCCACAAGAATCTGACCAGAAGATGAGAACGACGAAGCACCAAGCATGAGATGGCAGCGCCTGTTTTGTTCTGATCTGCCTAAAATAGACTCTAACAAGGAAATATAATTTGTGGTCTCGCAGCATCGGCGTCTGTCTGCCTGTTACCACAAATTGGTGACCTGAACTTTGCCTGATCGCTCTTGCTTCCTGAATTGCGCTTGCCTCGGCCGTGTCCTGTGTTATCACGTTTCTAATGTATGCACATTGCAACTATATGTTAATTAAATGACAGCTTCACGACGTATACATTGTGTGAGCTGAGCCAGCCATTTCATGAACTATAAGACATGCATGTCATGAACATTAATGTTGCGATCTGTCGCATGATGACACCATGTCATATGCATCATTAGGTGTATACCTGCGTGCAGCGATATTCATGTCAAGAATTATGTTTCATTTTCGTCAGATACTCATTTTATGCCACACTAATATGATCATGTCAAGTCATGAGCCTCACTAAAACCCCAATCACATCCACCCGCCAGCAACTTTTGCTTGACATCATCTCGATCCCCTTCCATTACTTCTCTTTTGCATAACAACACTTATCTCATGATATTGTCGTGAACATGACTATTTTTTATTTATTTCAGAAGTACTGCCAGCCTCGCATATGAGGCCTTAGACAGGGATGGGTGATCCGTATAAGAAAGGGATATCGAAATATAATGGAAAAAATAAATATCGTGTAGAGCTTCACCATAGAGAAGTAGGGCATCAAATTGAAATGCCAGCACTTACACAATTATTAGGTTTTTCACGTACACGCATAGAAAAAATAAGAATATAATATAAAAAACAATGACGACAAATGTCTGCTCATAAACATCTGTTAATTGAGTAACATCTAAAAAGCAAACGTCATATAAGGGGAGCAAAGATCAGAAACTTTTCAAATTACAATGCATTGATGACACATAAATGCAATGGATGCCATGAAAATGTACTAGAAAGTGCAACGTAAATTGAAGCCTATAACTTGTATCACATCCCTTGACCTATACCTTTCGTTTGACACCCATCTTGACCTCCTTATGGTAGTAATACTTTTGCAGAGTCATGCTCATGACTTGAGCATTTCATGTGATGTCATGAACATTATTATGACACCACCTGCTGTGGGCGGCAGCAAAGTTAGGTTGGGGGTTAGCTGCTCTCAGTCGCACATTGACGTTAGAAGGAGTGTCCAGTGCATCAGTATGTTCAGTAATGCACGTGCCCCTGGTGGCCTGATACTTGACATGAGTGACATTAAGCATATGTGCTGCGTATTCGTCGTCTTTCAGCCATCCATTTTATGACGACATGGGCATGAAAACAACCAAAACCGGTGCTTACCACTCACACTCTTGTTGCTGTAACTAAACATCAGGTATGTTTTCTTTTAAACTCTGAATTATTGTATGGTGCACACATCTCATCAATTACAAGCTCTTGCAGTACTAGCTGTTAATCTGAATTTATGTGTTGAATGAGTAGAAAAGCTCGATATTGACAGGGCTTTTGAATTGTTTGAAGCAGAATTTGTTACATTGCCGGGAGATGCACAGTGTAGTGTGGGCACATTGTGGGCTTTCAGCGGATTGTAGAGATAAAAAAGATGCTAATTTGTGAGTGCGCATTATGTAGCATTAGGACTGCTATGTATCACTGCTTATCACATTGGATGATAAATCTGTTGTACCATCAACCACATTAACGATTTCTTAAAAGAGGGGAGACTGTGACTGACACGCACATACACAGCACAATGAAGTATCCATGGGCATGACTGTCATCTCAATTTTCCACTCCACCCCACCCCCCCATTATTTTATTTTTATTTCAGTGTCATCACAGAGTAGAATTGACGTTCCAGAAAAGCTTAGCTGTTTGACCCAAAGGGATTCTTTCATTCTTATTCTTAGTACTAAGTAGAACCTCATTATAACGAACCTGGATATAACAAACTATTGGATATAATGAAGCAATCACAATTCCCCTTGAAATTCCCGTAGATGACATGGTTATTGGCTGTAACAAACTAATGGTTATAACAAAGTAATTACGGCTCCCCCTTCAACTTCGTTATAAGGAGGTTTTACTGTATTATTATTTTTTTTTCTGCCTTCCCAACTGGCCGTTCTGTGTACCACACCTTCTCCATACTTGGCTGCTGTAAACGGCTGCACAGATAGATGGGGCAACACGAATGAAATAGTCGAAAGCTGAGGAACGCTGTAGTGGAGGGCTCCAGAAATTTCGACCACCTGTGTTCTTCAACGTGCATTGATATCACGCTGTACACGGGCCTGTAGAATTTCGGCTGCATCGAAATATGAATTGTACATAAATGACGCATTTTAAGTCGCATTCTAAAGCGACTTTCACACCACCATGAGCCGGGTTGAATGGCTATGGATTAAGCTGCAAACTCAACTGTATAAAACAAAAACAGTATTTCTCGGATAAGCAAATGCCTACTCAGCAATAGTGGAAAGTTCGCTGCTTTATGAAATAATTAAAATGAAAGTACTGAACTGGCTCCTTGTCTGCGAAAAAGCAGTCATACCAGTCAGCATTTGCAGTGATATACTTTGCTTTTTGGCATAAGCAAGAGAGAGAACCTGTGTGCAGAAAATTAATACACGCATGTTAATTATTTACAAACACTGACGTGGCATCTTTGAAATAACCCGCACAGCAAGGCTTGCATGTGCAGCTCGCTTTCTTTATGTTTAATAATTAAAAAAAGAAAGGAGAGAAATTAATTACTGGCCCCTGCTATAATTTACCACGCACCTCGCAGCCCATGGATTTCATTTCTGCTACGCACTTCCCACCGATATTTAAAGGCGCCATCACGCTCAGTAATTCCTCTTTGATGTCATGCCACTCGAGCACAGCTTTGTCCTGAACGACGAGCAACCCTTCTGAAGTAGCCGTGAACCTTTTATTTTTATTAGTATTATTCTGTGGAAACCCCAAGCAACACACGGTTGTTGCTCCTCACTGCTCTTTCCACAGAACGCACATGCAAGCCCCCAACCTATTAGTCAGAGTTAATACACTGACTGTTAATGCCTGCCGGGGACATGGACGGCACTGGATGGATGGATGGATGGATATATCAGGCTGTACCCTTTGTATCGGGTGGCGGCTCACGCCACCTAGCCGTAATGTCTCTTGTTATGTATGTCTATCTTTCACTCCTGCCTCGATTTTAGCGGCCAATTTGACAACCTCCTCTTGGTCCTTTATACCCTCTTAAGGTATATTCTGCCTTCACTACCCTGAACCCCAGTGCTTTAAAAAATTCTGCCTCATTGCCTTGGACTACAGGGTGGAGTCCTTTACAGAAAAGTATCAAGTGCTCGGCCGTTTCCTTCTCATCTCCACACGCACTACACAATGTGTCGATCCCCTCGTACCTTGCTCAGTACACCTTAGTCCTCAGTACTCCCGTCCTGGCTTCAAACAGCAGCGAGCTACCCCGAAAATTATCGTAGATCTTTCCATTGGCAATTTCCTGCTTGAAAGTTCTGTAGGTTTCCAGTGCTGATTTTGTAAGCATCCCTAATTTCCACAAGTCCCTCTCAGTTTCTTTAACCTTTTTCTTCACCAATGGCTCCATTTTGCTAGGTATCCTGCTGTTGTCTAAATATTTGTTTGACAATTTTCTCGTTCGCTTCCTCCATTTTGTATCGACATTCCGCATGTACATGTAGCTGAAAACTCTCCTAGCCCAACGCTCATTCCCCATTTCTCTAAATCGTTCCTCAAATTCTATCTTGCTGCTGGCTTCCCTGCCTTCGAATGATGTCCATCTCATGTCACCCTTTACCCCCTGATTTGGTGTATTGCCATGTGCTCCCAGTGCAAGCCTGCCTACACCCTGTTGCTTATATATAATTTCTAGCTTCACTTGGACTTTCGGTTTCATACACAAGACTGCATTGGCAAACGTCAGGCCGGGAACCATCACCCCTTTCCGAATCCCTCTCACCACCTCGTACCTATTATAATTCTATAGTGCCTACTTTTCATTACTGTTGCATTCCTTTTGTGTTTAGCACTTAGCGTATTTTTCATGTTCCCTTAGGTGCCCAACACCACTGCTTATCCACACGCCAAGATATTTGTATTTATCCACTGTCTCCAATGTTGCCTCTTGTATCCTATGCTCACCGCCTTCATTATCACTAATTGATTGCCAATTTTTCTTTACTAAACTTTAACCCCAACTCATCTCCCACTTTCCCGCAGATGTCCATCAATGCTTGCAGGTGTTCCTTGTTGCTTGCCATTAATACTATATCATCTGCATACATCAGTGCTGGTAATAATTGTTCAACACATTTTCCTTGTCTGCTGAAGGAGAGGTTGAAGCCTAGTCCACTCCTCTCTAATTTGGCCTCTAATCCTTGTAGATACAGCAAACAAGGTGACTGAGGGCACCCTTGTCTAAGCCCCCGTTGTGTCCTTATAGGCTCAGACTCCCGTCTTTCCCATTTTGTGACTACCGTGTTGCCTTTATAGATCTCCTTTAGAAGGTTAGTTACTCCATCTTCCACATCTAATGTGTCAAGTATTCCCTACAGGTCCTCTTGGTTCACACTGTCGTAGGCTCCCTTGATACCCATAAATGTCAGCCACAGGGCCTGTGTTCCTTTTCTGCTATCTCAATGCACTGTGTCAATGAAAACAGGTTGTCCTCTAACCTCCTTTGTTTTCTGAACCCATTTGTAGTTCCCCCAGCAGCCTCTCATACTCTACCCATGCCTGTAGTCTTTCCTTGATAATCTACATTACCAGCCTGTACACCACTGATGTCACTGTTATAGGACAGTAGTTGTTAATGTCAGGTTTGTCCCCCTTTCCTTTATAGATCATGCTCGTCCTGCTTAGTTTCCACCCCTTGGGCACTTCATCATCCATTATTGTTTTGCTCGCTGCCTCTCTTAATATTTGCTTAGACTTTGGGCCCAATTTCTTAGCATTATTCGGATGCCATCACGACACGTTGATGTGGTACTAGGAACCCTCTTCTCTGCCCTTCCCCACTCGCGTTGTTCAAGTAGAGCCAGTGTGCTAATCGATCTCTCATTGTCTATTAAGGTACATGCAGTGCGACCTTGCTCTTGAAATTTTTGTTCTTATATGCTCCATTGCCTCGTCCCCATCTAGCTTGACAACCTGTGACGTAGTTATAAATCTCTGCTCTAGGTTTGTCTTATTGCTCAGGGAATTGAGATGATTCCCTGAGCAATGAGGTCTTTAGGTCAAGAGACCTGATTAGGTGGCGCTGTCTAAGTGCATGCTACCTTTGTTTTGTGTTCTCCTGCTGCAGAACAAGCTTATTTCTAAACATGATTAAATGACTGAGCCTCTCTCGTGCACATAGAAGTCGCAACCTTTTATTATTATTTACTATCCGCTCACTATGCCAGCTTGTTTGCTCTTTTTTTTTTTTTTTTTGCCTTGATCCGAGGGTCGCGGGATCGAATTCCGGCCGCGGCTGCTGCATTTCGATGGAGGCGAAATGTTGAGGCCCGTGTACCATAGAGTTTCTTACTATTACATATTATAGTATGGTATTAAATTAATTATAGTTATATAATAGTATGAAACTCTATATATTATATGGCGTCTACTGTGCGATATCAGTGCACATTAAAGAACCCCAGGCGGTCAAAATTTTGGGGGCCCTCCCTCCACTACGGCGTCTCTCGTAATCACAGCTGGTTTTGCACCTGCAATGATCTATTTAGGATTTACGATGTATTGAAATAAAGTAAATCAACAACAGTGTACGAATGAAACTGAAAAATAAAGTGCTATATTTCGCTACCAAGTTTTTCCAGCTCTTTTTTGGCTACATTTGGGCTCCAATATCGCTAAGTTCGGGCTATGCCGCTTCGTGCTACCTGGCAACACTGACACAACATTCAAAGCCACGACCACGCGACAAGGCGTGTGTGCATCCTTGTTCATGTGCTTGCAGGGAAGGTAAATGTAGCAAAGCGGTTTGACATGTCAGACGCCGGTACCATGGTCTGCAACGAATATCCCATCCATCAGTGGGTAAGTATTTATTGAAGTCGGCAGGAACTTGGTTCGCTAGCGAGCAAGTGTCCGTGTCGAAAACACGTCCGTGAGCTGCACCGGCGGGCGTCTTGCTTTGCTTGAGCATGAGGATATCCTCTTATTGAAATTAACGGGTTCCTGTTGTCACTGTTTAATGTTATGTTGTATTCACAAGCGAGATCACCACCCTTAGGTAAGCCGGGCAGCGCTTTGCGTTGCGAAAACGTCCGCACCCCGAATTTTAAAGCGAATATACTGCGCATTCGAACATATACAGTGTATGCCAGGCACGTTGCCTGTGAACAGTGCCGCGTCAAGAAAACCAAACATTCCAGGGTTTTTCAGTGCCAAAGCCACGATGCAATCAGTAGGCACATCGTGGTAGTGCGACTTCGGATTGAATTTAAACAAATTAATCTTCGCATGTACAACCTAAACTAATGCAGTTGTATTTTGAATTTCGCTTATGTCGAGGTGCAGCAGTCGTGCAGGCATTCCAACTCTCGCTCTCAACCTTAGCTGCGCGGCACCTTGTCACCACAGCGGACACTTCGTCGTTTTCGAGTTCTGTTGACATAAGGATTTGCAGTCACTTATGCGGTGGCAAGCGTTCGGTGAAGCGCTGGGCCTGCGGCGAAGAGCTTTTTTGTTCGTTTACTCTCGTTTCTGTAACCGTGTACCAGCGCGATACAATCAGCAAAGGAACGCTGTGTGTTTGTGCACGCTGAATGACTGTCATGCATTCCGTGTCACTGCCTCGCCACCTTGGTCTAGTGCCCCGCCACGGTGGTCTAGTGGTTACGCCACGGCTGCTGATCCGAAGGTTGCGGGATCGAATCCCGGCCGCAGCGGCTGCGTTTCGATGGAGGCGACATGCTGAGGCCCATGTGCTGTGCGACGTCAGTGCACGTTAAAGAACCCCAGGTGGTCGAAATTTCCGGAGACCTCCACTACGGCGTCTCTCATAATCATAGCAGTGGTTTTGGGATGTAAAACCCGAGCAGTCAATCAGTCATCTCTGTCGCTGCCTTTGCTAAGTTAAAGTAGCCTTCACAGTGACATTTTTTCGTATCACTTTAAAAGTGTCACGTGAAGTACGCCCAGCATTATTTGCATTACGTCAAAGGGTTTAAAATTATTGGTGAGTTTCTGCGCAAATTGAACTACCCTGCCTGCTACAGGACTGTCAGCACTATTGGAAAAGAGTGATATCAAAATACGGTGGAAAAATGGCTGGGGTTCCCCTTTAATATTATGAGCTCTTCCTCGGGTTACGGCATAGTAGCCTAAGGTGTGTACATCGCTTGGTGGCGACCATGTCTGCTGTGTATGTGGTGTTTGCATATCGTGAAGGTGGTAGCTTTCTCGGACAGAAAGCCATTTGCCCTTTCTTCCAAGAATGCTGCACTTTAATAGAGAGTGTACTTGCATATGTGCTTCCTCTACATAACAGGTTGTCTCTGAATGTCTCTGACTATCGTACACCAGCCAGCTCACTTAAATTTTCTGTACAGTGTATATGGGTTTGCACAGTTTTGTGAATGTTGCATAAAATATTACAATAAGTAGGAGCCTCTTTCATGATAAAGTTTTGAACAGCACTCAAAGAATGGGCAACAAACAGCAATTGCAGTTATTGTAGATACACAAGGTGCTGTACATACCTCAACTGTGGCACTACTTTCGTTTATGCACCAATACTATGAGGGATAGGATATTTTATTCAGTGAAAAGGGCAGGTTTTTGCCTGTCAATCTTCAACCAAACCCTTGAAGGCCTTGTGGAGATGAAAGGACACCATGTGATCATGTTCCTCTAGCAAGGATATTCATAAAAGCTACAAAAGAAAGCAGCATTGACAATGACAAAATTTCTTAAAATGAAAAAGATGCGGTGATTTAAAATAAAAACACTGTCGTTTCTTAGGTCCCACTTTGATAAGGTCACTTTGTCTCAGGCTCGAGTGGCAAAGGCAAATTCTCATTACTGTGGTGGGCACGTGTACCAGAAATAAAAAAAAGTACCGGTGTGCTTTCCCTTTCCTTCTGTCATGTATGCATGTTCTTTACGAATCTTAAATGGTCCCTCACCAAGTACGACCATTTTGAGCTGACAAGGGCATTGCATACGTTGTCCACTCACAACCATGTCTCCCAAGAACCGCATCGCTACAATATGTGGAAGTCACTCAAATTTGAAACTGAGCATTGTTTACTCTCCTCTCGCAACTCTCGTGCTCCAACATGCAGAGGACAATGCTGCGTGACGCGCATGGCACATCTCGTCACCACAAAATGCCTCTTCGTCATGACAAAACGCGGCGTGTGACACTTGTAGAGAGCATGTGGTGGCAGCCTTAATCAGTCACGAGGCGGCACTCTGTCAGCTGGCTTCCCAGAGAGGATGACCGGCAGCAGTCACAGTAGCATGTGCTTCGTCCTTTTTTCGTTTTATACGATATCTCTTCATCGGCACACCGGTCGATGCAGGCCGTGATATCGCTATCAAGGCAGATATGTGGCGTTCTTACCGCCAACGAGCGCTGTGCGTGAAAACAGGAAACTAATAATGGGGGTGCACGGCACTGAAAAATTGACATGCTAGCGGGTAGCGAGTAGACTAATTTCCGGTGGAGCTCTCCGGTGGCCGTTAGGCGGCGTTCCACTAGGTGGAGCGGAATGTGGTCACGGGGCCGAAATCATCCTTCTAGGGGATATGAATGCCCACATCCACGACCTTGACGGATATACAGACACCAATGGGAGGTTATTGCTCGATCTTTGCGAGCACCATAGTCTTGTGATAGTTAACACAGGGCCCAAGTGCGATGGACAGATCACGTGGGAGGTCAGAAACAGACAATCGAACATTGATTATTGTCTTATGACAGAAGGAATCTATGAAAAACTGAGAGAAATGAGAATAGACGAGGACGGGATGAACAGCTTGGGTAGTGATCATAAACGCATAACGTTACAACTGGGATATAAAACTGAAAATAATAACGTAGAGTTGAAGTTTGGCAGCTCGTATTTAAATGACAAACAAATAAAAAATATAGCTGCAAGAGTAGAGGAAGAAGTAGGCAAAATACGAGGCAAGGACTGGGGGTATAATGAGCTAGTTCATGCAATGACGAAAGAAATAAGTAAAGAGAAGAAAACTGTTTGCTGGAAAGGAAAGAGAACGCCAAAAAGATGGTGGAACAAGGAAATCCGGGAAGCAATCGAAAAGCGACGTAAAGCATCAAGGGAGCACAGACAGGCAAAAAGGGAGAAGCGGCCGCAAGTCGAAGTCACAGAAAGATGGGATATATATTTAGAGAAAAAATCTATTGTACAGAAATTGGTCGAGGCAAAAATTAAAGGTGAAAGCGAACGCTGGGTGACAGAAATTCATGACAAAAGGAAGGCCGCGCCTAGGATATTTTGGAACCACATAAAAGCACTAGGTAAAAAGTCTGCCACATTGCAACAGCATATTGTTGATGAAAGAGGAAATCAATTGGAAGGGTACGAAGCGTTGGGTTACATACAGAAGGTAACAGCCGGTTCGTTTAAAAAAATCGTCCAAGAGATTCCCCCAGTGGATAAAACCATGACTGATAACGAAACTAAGGAAGAGCTAGAACTTGAGAATTTCAACTGGAAAAAGGCCGAAGGAAGAATTCCAAAGCGCACTGCTCTGGGTTTATACGGGGTCCCCGTTAGCCTCATTAACGAATTAGGACAGAACACTAAAGAAGCACTATTGAAAGCCGTAGAAAAATGCTTACAGAAGAGGCAAATACCGGACAGTTGGCGAAAAAGCAGAATGAACTTAATCTATAAAGGCAAGGGGGAAAAGAACAACATTTGCTCGTATAGACCGCTAACCATTACATCGGTACTGTACAGGATGGCTATGCAAGCAGTAAAATTAAAAATAGAAGCCTGGGCAGAACGTAACAATATTTTGGGAGAACTTCAGAATGGATTTCGAGTATACAGGCGTTTAGACGATGACCTATTTGTTCTTACTCAGTGTATAGAAATATCTAAAATAGAAAGGAGGCCGTTGTATGTGGCTTTTCTAGACATCACTGGGGCGTATGACAACGTTAATCAGGAAATATTGTGGGAAATTTTGGAAGGAATGGGCATAGGCGACGTTTGTGTACAGCTTTTGAGGGAAATATATCGAGAAAATACAGTTTGCATAGAATGGGAAGGAATCAGTAGCAGAAAGAACGTTGATATTAGCAAGGGGCTCAGACAGGGATGTCCTTTGTCGCCGCTGTTATTCATGCTGTACATGGTTAGAATGGAAAAAGTGCTAGGGGAGAGCAACATTGGTTTTAATCTGTCACACAAACAGGGCGGCGTGATGATTGAGCAGATGCTTCCGGGTTTATTTTATGCTGATGATATTGTCTTATTCGCGGACAGTCGAGATGATATACAACGGCTGGTGAATATATGCGGGAAGGAAGGCGAGGCTGTAGGACTAGGATTTAGTGTAACAAAATGCGGAT
>JABSTT010000064.1:0-40001 GCA_013339685.2 Hyalomma asiaticum | reverse complement strand
GGACTGTAACTTCTCTGGGACTGCGTCGGACACGTGAGAGGTGACGTCTGCATGCCGAGGCACCATGGTTTGGACGACGCAGGACAAGGTCGGTGCTTGAATCGAAAGGCCGGGCGATGCGAAAATCGGGGCGTGATGCGGCGAAGATGAGAGCGGCGCAACGAATGGTCTCGCTGTGTTGGTGGTGGAGACGGATAGGATTGGCAGACGCGATTGGGTGGCGCGGCGAACATCGGAGATGGCGAAAATCACCTTTTGTTGGTAATCGAACGCTGTTGCCATGACAGCTTCCAGGTCGGTGTCGAAGAGTGTGGCCTGGATGTCGTTATCGAAGGCGACGAGCTCCGAATACTTCTGCTCGAGTACGGCGAGGTGGCTCTCGAGCGTCCCAGTCGGGGTGGCGGGATCCTCGAGCAGGGTGCTGAGGGTCGATATTGTTTTGGTGATCGCGGTGCGGACGAAGCCGCGCTTTGTCCGAAGCTGGTCCATTGCCGAAGTCGAGGGACCAGACGACCGGGCGGGTTTCGGCACCAAAAAGAATGTAACGAAAAATACGAATGAGGAGAACCGGACCCGACCGTCTGGCCTGTTCGAACGAATATGGGGAACCTTAATAGCGCGAGCCCGCCCGTGGCCCCTGCTCGCGTTAGCCGCCCCTTCGTCGTCTTTATTTTGCAACAGCTCCGATGCGGCAAGCTTTATAGAAAGCGTTTTACGCTGCAGTGCTAAACATCCCCACCGTGATAACAAGATGGCCCCCTGCCAAATATGTGAGTATTCCTGTAGAAAGAAATTTTGTTCAAAGTAAATCCGGAGTCACACAGTACTGCATCACTCTTAATGATATCGTGGATCTGGCATGAAATTTTGGAGCAACTGTTCCTTAAAATGTCAGCAAAAACATTTCGTACCTTAACAACTGAAGTCGCTTGGTGCTATGCCGCGCTGAAATACGCAGCAAAATGCTTGGAGGAAGAGGTTGTTCGGTTAGTTGACTCTGCGTAACTGTCTGTGAAATTTAGCGCATAAATGCAAATGGACAGGCTACACAGATAGACGATGACACGTGCTACATATAACTGTTTATTAAAAGGCCGATGTTCCACACCACATATATTGTTTTGTCATGCGCGCGCATACATAATGAAGAAAGAATGCGCGTACATCAGAGGTGGTTGCGCGAGTGTGCAAACTGACTCTCAAGGCAACAGATGGTTCCCTCATAGGGCGATGACGGTTGGCACTTGTGAAGCAAAGAGATATTCGCTTTAATAACACCACGCGCTCGTCACGTACTTAAAGGCCAACGATAACACAATGAAATGGGGCAGATGTTTTTATTCCTCAGCAAGTGTTACATGGCTCAGCGGCGCATGTGACTGAATGTTAACCTTAATGTCTATGTAAAGTTATATTTACTTGATAAAAGTGGGCGAGTGATTAAAATTGTATTGGGTCCAGCAAAGTGCAATAAGCCGCGTACCCGACTAATGCCACGGCGGGACTCTCAAGTCTAGCCTGCATGCTAGATCACAATGCCTGCATGCTCGATGGCGAGGATTCGGTTGTCAAATACGGGACTTAGCAGGAGCACGTCCCAGTGTTACCTTGTGAAATTCGGTGAATGTTAAATTCAGTGAATGTGAAATTCGGTGAATGTCGAATTTGGTGAAAAGTGGTAAGGTTGTGCGGAGGTGTGGAATATTATGTATATTTATATTTTGAAGTGCAGGGTTCTAAAGAACCGAGTTTTTGTATGTTAGTGTTTGTACTGGTGCCTCATGCAAGAGCGCGGAAGTTAATGTATGGCGCAAATAGTGCCTGATAAATTTGTATTTTGACCTTTTAGGGAATAAAATAACGACAGCGTGACGAGACACCTTTTGCTGATACAAATGATTTCGATATGTCAACGTGAGGTGTTCAGTGCAGCATTAACAACGAAACCAAGTGTCTTATATTCGCTAACAATCTCATTTGGTACATGATCGTGCAAGAGTTCCTCGCATACAGGTACCTGTCTGCCTCTGGCCGAGAGAACACTGCTTTTGATTTTTCATTATTGTGGTACCTGAGAAGTCGGAGCACACATAAGCTTCGCATTTAGGAGTGAATGCCATAGCGTCGTTGGACCCCGTTGGCATTGCCTCCTCTTAACAAAATTATGTTTTCTCCTAGAGTAAAATTAGTCCAAGCTATGATTCTATAGGTGTTAGTGAAGTGGCCGTTTACACTTTAAATACGATGCATTTCTTGGCGAATTTGCGTAACTTTGAGAGTATCCATCTTTCTAGCTATCCACCTGTCTAGCCGCTCACGTCTTGGCCCATTCTTTGTTGTGTCGTTCACTCGGTATGCATCAAAATTTGCATGGTAAGGTAACGACGTCTGGCGAACAGGAACAACCGATGTTCACGTAGCTAACGTGCTACCAGCCATGTACGCCACGATTGATCGGTTCACGGTTGTGTCACTACTGATGTACGAAAAGACGCGATCACGCAAGGCACATACCTGTATTGGTCGACCCGGGGTATGCCTGCATGCGCCACAAGTTATATTTAAAGTTGCAGCCTGTGTGAACAAAGGACCAACCAAAAGTCGGCATTGACAATTTTATCAAAACGCACTTTGCGTGGGTTGAACAAAAAAAAAAGAAAAATCCACGCATCTCTACGAAGTGAACCATGACGAGTGGGCGAAGCACTGTGTATCGTTCGTTGTTACCGTAAATCACCCGTGACATTGCCCACTGATGCATGTAAATGAGTGTCAATGAGTGTGTACGCTTACAGAGGCGTTTTAATTTATGCTCCTGGTCTTCATGAGGTTCCTGCGCTCCCACGTCGTAGATCGTGCCGAGTTCCGGATGAATTTTAGCTAACGCGCACGCTGCGAATCCTTGCGCTTCAACTACTCCCAAGAAAAATCTCCCACCGGCACTACATTGCAGGCCAAGATCCAGTGCCTATATACACGGGGTGGCCGGTGAACGGTTGTGCAGCGCGAGCAGTCGGTGTCTTTCAATCAAGAAACTCGCTAGGAAATGCTGCCAGCACCATTGTTGTCTATCACGGGCGAGGGCGCGTTCTCGTTCGTGGCGAGCTGGTAAAGCACTCATCGAAGAGCGTTTCCATAGTCAACGCGCGCCGTTCGCTGTCTCTCACTAGAGTTACTGTATATGCTACCTAAAAGATGCATATACAGCGACTCTCTCTCACAGCACCGCAGCGCCCCTAACGGGCGCAACTGTAATTAGATGGCTACGCCGGGTGTACGCCGCAAGTGCGGCCCTAAGGTGCTTCGCCCCTAAAAGACGCAGCGTTTCTTGTAGCTTGTCATTCAAATGTACAGCTAAAAAGCAGATACACACACAAACGTGCTGTAGCGATCTAAGGCAACCTGCCACGCCGGTGGCGAGTAGAACGTGGAATTTCTGGATAAATACAGACATTTTCTTCCGAACACTTCAAAGAGCCCAATGAATAACGAGTAAAGTCCAGCAGAACATGTCGCTGAGCGAGTTGCTTCATGATTAGAACTGACCTGGTTTATTTATGATTTGAAGCACGTCAGTTCTGACGTGGTTCAAATCATAAACCATGTCAGTTCAAATCATGAACTATCCGCCCAGCCGCATGTTAAGCTTGTAAAACGTCCACGGGTTTCACTCAATGAAACTTCGTTGAATATTCCTGTAATTATTTCTCTTGATTGTTCTAAGTACGGTGACATATAAGAGAATCAACTTGAAGGTTATCGAAGGAAGCACTAACGAGCTCTCTCTGTAATATAATCTGTCTTTTCGTGACGTACAGTGTTAGACACTTGTATTATATGATTTTAATGTGATAAACAATGAAGCATGGTGTCCCTAGAAGGCAACCATTTATTCGGGTGCTACATAACTTGGTTAACAGGATCGGGCGCTAGAATCGTGGCTCTACAATACGTGCATTGCTCCGTAAGAGACCCACCCAAATATATTTTTCTTTTATTTATTTATTTATTTAGTTAGTTAGTTAGTTGGTTAATTATCGCTGCTGCGACTCCAATGCGGCTTGCTTAGCCTGCATTTCCTGTCGTGCTTTTTCGTCCAATCTTTTTTCACGCTCGTCAAATTGAGCGCAAGGCGTGTTGTTCTTGGAGATGTCATAAACATCGTGATCACATTTTTTGTCCATGGCTACGAAGCAGTCATCGTGTTCTCTAGCTGTGTCTCCAAGTAGCCCCCACATGATGCAATCGTATTTTCCTGAAAAAGAAAGAAGGAAGGCGGATGGCAATGGTTGCATTACCCAGTTACACATAAAAAGAAAAACTGCGATAATTACCGGTACGTGTAAGTCCCACTGAATACATGGGTGTCAAAATGGAGAAATATCTTAATGGAATCATCGCGTTCTATCAAGGCCTAAACAAATTGAGCAAGGCCTCTTTTATTCTGCGGAAAGTTCATTGGTACCAGAACGCTACGACCTTAATAATATTTTATTCGGCACTGTTTACAATGATATATTCACCTGTATTGCATCAAGGAGCGACAAATGTATTCCGTACTTCAAAGTAGTCTAGTTTGTGGGGCCCTGTGTTGACCTGCCCATGAATACTAACCAGCAGGGATGCCAGATCAAGGCATCCTAGAATATACGTTGCTTTCGCGCTTAAGCGTAGATGGCCAGCCTCTGAGCTCAAAGAGAGAATGTACTAGGCCAATGGGAATAGTTATCGGAAGATCGTGTGTCACGTGTACAGGAACGAGCACGCTTTGACGACATAAAAAAAAGGGATTTTATTCTCTTAGTTTGCTCTGAAGATGATGGAAAAAAGAAGCACCGCTAGCGTCACCCAACAGCGTGTTTGTCAATTTCTGAGCGTAACAAACCTACGCAGGTATACATGTTATGCTTGAAAACAGTTATTTAAGCCCTCGAAGAGTACTCCACTCTATAAAATTAAGACAACATTCCAGAGCGTGCAAGGGTGATTAGTTCTTGTTTTCGCGGCTTTCGGGTGGCGCAGGTGGCGCTGCTTTCGAATTCGTCTGCCTGTACTGGCGTGTAGTCCTGCGCTTGTCGCGCGCGCGGCGCCATCTTGTTTTCAGGATGTCTTTAACGCGCTGCGGTGTGAATGCGTGCAGACATAGTCATTGCGACACTTCACACGTCTCGCATCATAATGTGCGCGTGAGACAGGGTTAGAAAAAGATGTGGGAAGACGTCTTTCGGTACAGTTTCCCGGATTATGCTAGTTTGTTCCAAGCGTTTTCTCACCTCGGACTACCAGGAGTACTTTGGAAAAGAGGAGAGACCGCGAAAGCGGCCTAAGAGCCCAGCTATTCCTTCCCTCGAGCTCTGTGTCGGCAAGCACGAGGTAGGAAACTGGAGGTCTACAGGCAACAAAGTAAAGTTTCAAATCGAAACATTGCCCACGTTTACCGCTATAACTCTGCGGTAAAAAGTTTGTCTTAATTCTGCAAGCTGTGCTTATTAAGGCATCGAAAGAAGAAAATATTGATGCATTATGCATTCCTTTGAAAGCGAAGCGAGTTAGTGAGGAGCCATCTATAAAACCGCCGTGAACGTGTACTAGAATATCAATTTGACGCACGCTATCAACTTATATGTAAATATTTCCCGCCATAGACGTCCCAGCACATTTGGGGCACAGGACCGCGGCACCTATCTATGGTACGGAAATGAGGAAACACAATTACTCTTCCTCACTTTCAAATTCATTTAACCCGTCCAATTGCCAGCACTGTAGTACATTCCCAAGAGCCCTACTTAAACCAAAACATCTGCTTCGTAGAGGTACTGTACTTTATCCTACACATTTTAAGCAAGGGACGACACTGTCCGCGCCCTACGTTGTCTGCTAAAGTGTTATTGCGCTTGAAAGAATTGAATTGTCTTGGGGAAAAGATCGCGAAAGCAACGCCAAAAGAACCACAAACTGCCTCAACATACAAGCAAAAATTTTCTGTAGTCGTATCCTAATGCATGGTTCCACCAAAAATATGCTATGAAAGCATTCCTTGAGGTAATAACGTTGATGTCAAACGAACATTGATGGGTTCCGCCGAAACCGCATGTGCTTCAGGTTTGTCGCTTCCAAAGTCACTACATCTGTCATCGCGCCCAGTAACCATTGCTGTCGGCGTCATTACACGTACAAAAGGAGGAACTTCGTTGAAGAAAACTGTTCTGTTTTTTAATAATTCCTACTCACTTTGCGGAGAAACCACTGCACGATGGCACACTTTGAAAGGTACGCTTTCTATTGATACAAAATACCGGAGTGCGATGAAGGACGGTAGACAGTCCCTTTAATGCTAGCGCTAACGGACCATTCAGCCGCTGCGCTTTGGAGAACATCGCGAACGTGGCCAGTGTTCCCAGAAACATTGTATTTTGAGTATCCCCTACTATCACTGCTGCCGTGGGGTGTTCCGCGATGTAGGTGCGCCTAGGGGCATAGCCGAAAATATTTTCCTGGGGGTATTTACGTGGTCAGCGAAAAAAGAAATACGCGGAAAGAGCCTGGGCGCAAGCACTGTCTTAGTCATCTTTTTGCGTGAAAAAGGCGCAAGATACGTGTTTCATTTCTTGTGACATCTACATAAAGATACGAGTGTACAAAGGCGCCAAGGCTTTTTTTCGAGAATACAAACATTTATTTTTCGAAGACAGAGATATTTGTACCAAAAGGAACGGAAATGTGCAAGATCATACCTGAATAAGTACGGGAACACAAATGAAAAGGGGGTCTGTTCAAAAATCAGCTCGGAACTGACGGGCATTGAAAAATTGCACTAATAAAACTTGGTCGCGGCAACACATGAAGTTTCCGCGATTTCTTCTCGAAGCTGAACATTTCGTTGACTCATCAGTTTCCCTCCGCGTCCTAAAGCAGAGAAAGTAAGAATAAGGTCTCTGCTCGCCTTCAGGCAACACTTTCATCTGAAGCAGTGAACGGAAAGACGCAAAAATACAGTTCCGGGACTGACAACAATCTTCTTGTTTTAGTTTCTACATCGTATGGTACGAAACGTGGCGCGTAAATAGCACGGTCGAAAAAGCCCCCCCCACCCCCCCTTTCCTTTAAAAGGAAAGGAAAACAGAAAGATGGGAAGCGGGTGGTCTCGACAACAAGAAAACATTCCCTCCTCACTATGCCTCTGCATATGCTAGTCCCTGGAATCTGTCCGCCGAATGCATCACATTCGCCAACGCTTTTTTACACTGCCTATTCACACTTCGGAATATGTTGTTCTTTCTGCGTATCTCATGTTATTTGAAACAAGGAAAACATTGCTAATCTTTTAATCGCGCAAGAAAACTTCAAAGGCATTTACTGGCATATTCCCAAGATTCACTCAGCTTATTGCAGGTGGCTGCCACTTGCAATAAACTGTTCTTGTTCTAAAATTTTGCGCCGCTAGTGTAACGCAGTGAGTACGGAGATTGGAGGGCATACTCTGGTGCTGAAGTTCTGTTCTCGTTGTCTTTTCTACAGAAGACATGTCGCAAATGTTTTCCAGAACTTATTTACTTGGAATGTCTCTCAATATCGTTAAATCGATACATATGACCCTGCAATATACGTTTTTGCACTTGAGTGTATTAAGTTCTGCATCGAGAGTGGCTATGATGTCTAGTATTGACCATACAAAATGGGAATTGAGAGGAACCCATGAATAAAGTCGTTGTGAGATCAGAATAATGGGGCTCACCTTTATATTCTTCACCAAAGCCGACAACCATGCAGTCTGCCTCAGCTCCAAGAACTAAGAAATCCACTGGTATATCGATAGGACTTCCATCTGAAAGCGCCACCACAAAGACAGGCGTAAAGTGAGAATAAAAAGAAGAAAATTATTTTTTGAGATGGAAAGTGAGAACTGAAATGAGAGGCAGTGAAGGACGAAATCGTTGCAGTTGCATTTGATTGCAGCTCCATATTACGAGCGTAGACGTTTGTGGCAGTCACGGTTCCATTCTTACGCTTTTAAGTCCCTGGTGCCTTCAGTTGCACTGTTTTACGCTGCGATATTCCTAGAGCAGTGTTGTGCACTCGCGCGATTCCAATTTAGATTGTGTAAGTGGTGTACTCGTAACACATTCGCCTCGTTTTGTAAAAACATAGTGCTCCAAATTAGTGTGCTCAGTTGCGCTGTGACTTCTAAATGCGAAACATTTCAGGCTCTCATAAAGTGTTTGCCAGTGTCAGAAAGCTATTATAATTAATTCAGGCTCCTGAGAGTGCGCATGCGCTTCTTGTATGCATTGGCCAATGTACAGGGTTAGCACGCGCGCTTCTTGCGCACATGACCTAAGCCCACTACTATAGACCGAAAAAACTGCGGCTGGGGGGGGGGGGGCGAAGCGTTGCACGCGCAAGCGGAAGAGAAAGAAGACAGAGATAGTGTACTTCACTGTTAATTTCATCTTGATTATTCGATTCTGATTGGTATTCCATAGTACCTCAGCTTAACTATTTCAACTTCTACATCTTGGCCAATCTCCCAGGGTGGGTATGTGCCAGACTTGAAGGAAACAACAACAACAGCAGCATTGATTTCTCCGGTGCACAGCGTCTCGCAAAGCTGTCAGCTTGTGCGCAGCTTCGTACCACGAGACATGCTTCCTGTCATCGCGGGAAGCTATGCGCAAATGCATAGTGTAGTATAGCAATGGGCAGGGACGGCATCAAGCCGCGGCCGCGCATCCCGCGTCTGTCGCCGTCTACGACTCAACGCGAACGGCTTTACGTTGAGCTCCATGCGAAACTCAGAAGCGTTTGCTGGGCCTCGGAGTGCTTTGAGAGGCTATTCCCGAAGCCTGTGGCCCCGACGATATGCGGGTGCGCCGGACACAAGCGAAGCGTCCACCAGCTTCGCTAGCCTCGCACTCCTAGTGCAAGCTTCACTAATTTTTTTAACACAACAGTGTTTGATGCCGGTGTCCACCAAGAAATCAGTGACGTACTTAGCGTAGTGGGAGTTGATCTTTGAAGAGATTAACTTGCATTCACAATGAAAAAATTCCAGCCAGGCGGACACGAACCCACCTTCAACCGGGATTGGACGATAGGAGCTGGGTGCTCTACCGATACACCACCGCAACATCGCTCAGACGAGGAACAGATGGGCCTTATATGTTTATTATAACGCTTTAGATATTACATTTAATTGTCGTTCGGATGGAGCAAAGGTGTTTAGTGCAGTGACCTATGGTGTTTAACAAGCAAAATTACTCTTAAATTATCATCGCCTCTCTTATACTTCACTCTTGGTTCCCTTAGGTTCGCTGCTGTGGTGCCGCCATCTAGCAACGATAGATAGAGCGAAGCAGATTGTCGTGCTGATTGACGCCGGCAGTCAGCGCTTCGGTAGTGTTCGCCCCTCGGCCGCAGAGAAATTTAGGGCCGTGGCGCAGTCGTGACGGCGCGTTTCAGGGGCAAAGTACGAACGCGGCCGCTACAAACTTTTTCTTGCGTGGCCAGGTGTGTCAAGACGCGCACTGCTCCAGGATCGCAAAGACGGTCGTAGATACGCAAATGATTGGTCTTTTGTTGCAGAGGGCTGCGTTTTCACAAGACGATCCGCTGACAACCCGTTCGGTTTCTTTTTCAAGACGTCACCATTTGCGGACGATCCTCGTTTATGGCAGGCTTGCGCAGGGCTCTCGCGCGTACGATTCAGTGTTTCCAGAGTAATGTGAGTTGCTCGAAAACTTTCTCTAGTTTATAACTGTCGAGTATCGCTGTGCCGTGTCGAGGTGCCGCTGATGTCTAGATTTAACGTGTTCACAGTACCCAAGCCATCTCCCGCCCCTCGATTCGCCAGATTGCCGCTTATGTATTCCAGAACTTCGCGAAGACAGGTTTCACTTTCGTGTTATACAGATTCCTATGACAGAGGGTTCAACCACATTTTTCTTTCTTTTTTTCTAACTTGCAGTGCTGTTTCTTTATTGTGTAGATTTTCCTGTTCCCCTGCTTGTTTATACATGTATATACCAACGCTGGCAGGACACCGCCACGCCGCTATCTCCGCTGCGATCGATGCACGGAGACTACTGAAGCGCTAACGGTCGGCGCGAATTAGCACGAGAATCCGCTTCGTTCCGCGGTTCTTAGAGGACGGTACCACCGCTGTGGATCAAGAGTGCAGTAGAAGGGAAGCGATGATAATATGTGTAATTTTGATTGCTAAATATCTTTGCTACTTTTTTCCTGAACTGGATATCAGGTAGATGAAATTGTAGAGCGGTGTAGTGAAGATATAAGGCAACTTTGCTACATGCATCTCCTATATGTCTGGGGTGTGACCTGTAGAGCTTCGAGCTCATATCACCGCGTCCGGGGTGGCTGTGGATTCGAATGACAGCGGGTGGTCCTTTGACTTGTCAAATGTGTGTTGATTTTTCTGAGGCATCCATATTATTTCTTGGTAGACCACGGAAGAAAACACTTTCATGTTAAAAAAATACTTCTTGCCGTTGCTGGGATTTGCACCACTTCGTAAATCTTCCGAAGCCAAATTTCTTTACCACCAGGCTACACATTCATGCTTGCTAGATACGAGAATAGGTGAATAAGAATGGTTTGGATTTTATTGCAGAGAAATTAGGAAATGAACAAAGGCAGACAGAAATACAGAAATAGAGAGTGGACAGCTGGAATGAAACACGATAAAGAAGAAGCAAAACTTGGTGCTGTGCTGCTATTCGTACCAGGGCCCCCAATCCCCTGATGCTAAGTCTGTTAAACACTACGCGTGTTAGTTTAGGTTCTGCTAATGCGAGTGCTTCTTTAGGGCGTGGGCGTCCTTAGTTGACTCTTAAGGAGGCCTAGTTTTGCTGTCCGACAAATTTCACGGCATGGAACTGGCGCTGCTTGATTCAAAGTGTGAGGCGCGAAGATGAAGGAAAGGGAGAGCAACCACACGTACTTGGGCGCAACTTGCAGCAAAGTTTGTTCAGAAAAAGCGGCATATTATATATACGAAATGCTATCAGAGATTCTAAATGCCCACTGACGCTCAAGAACAACAATTCTTTTGATGATAATAAAGTAGAGGCCACAATAACATGTAATGGCATGTGCCACCGCTGAAAGTCACCCAGCTGGTTTACAAAAAGGCGTGACGGGAGACCGTCGCCCAGCAGTTGTCATGTTACTGGAGGCCATGCGGAGACTACCGGCTCCTCAACGCTAAGACGGTCCCTGGCCGGTACCCACTACCCAACATGCAGGACTTCACCTCTGCTCTGCACGGTGCCACAATAATATCGAAAATTGATCACGTGCGGGTCACCAATGTGTATAGCGCTTGCAATAGGAACCCACAACGACCACGTTTGCTGTGCAACTGCCTTTATTTTCTCCACGAATGAACCGCGGAAGGCGAGACGCGGAGAAGCGATGGGGGAGGGAAAGTCACCCAACGGGGTTTACAAAAAAGCATGACAGGAGCCTCGCGGTTCCGGTTTAAGCGTGTTTACTAAAAGGAGTGACAGGAGCGGCGCAGGTCCGGTTTTTCTGCTGCACGTGTTCAGCGGTGGCAGGCGCCACTACAAGCACATCTGTCGGCTCCGTCAGGTAATCGTCTTCATTTCAGTAATCAATCTAACCCATCGTTATTTCTAGTGACTACGGAGCAGGCCCAAAAATTCGGAGTACGCGAGAGCGGCTTTCCAATATACCCGAATATTTCAGAGGGGGATATCGTCAGGAACATTGAAAACGCTTTAAGCAGCGTTTCCTCTTCAGCTGTAAGTTGGGTAATCGACTGGCGGAGGCACTGTACCTCCTTTTTGATTCCCTCCAGAGCGACACTTTTGCATCTAACCTCGGTTAATCTCTTGTCCTACTTGCAAGGTTCTCTTGAGTACGCGCTTTGGGCACTTTTGCAGTCCTCCACGGATTTCATTAAATCTGCGTGGTCCTTATGAATTTTTAGTTTGCGTGTTTACAGCCAGCCACATCGCAAACTGTTAGGCCGTGATTCAATAAAGGTGTTGCGTGCTTTATTTCTTGTTTTAGGCCCGGCCTTGAGCACGGTGTCCCCGGAGAGAATGAGTAGTTGACTCGTTATGCTAAAACAGTAAGATAACACGCTAAACAAAGTTATAGGGGTTGAGAAAAGAAACAGACAAACACTATTCGATTTCTGAGCGTGCATTTGCATGACAGAACAAACCTGGACGAGAAAGCGGATAGGATTAGCCAGTCGCATCGCTGTGCCGTTCATACACTAAGTATGGGCGCGCGGGTGCTGTCAGCTTTTCATACAGGCAGAAAGGAGCCTTATCGAGAATTTTCGTCTTTGACCAATATTCTCGATATGGTCGAGGGAAGACCGCGAAGTGCCTCGGACGCTGGCTTGTGTTAAAGGAAGCATGTCTTGGAGGATAAATTCTCCTGGTTATCTCAATATAAATAACCATTCTTTCAAATCGTACATCGTCCTCCTCTTTGTAGGAGGCCAGTCAAGAGGCTTCGTATGTTAGCCCTTGATATCTGTAGTGTGGAGCCTCCTTGGCGAGTAACGAGAAGTGATCGTGTAGGCGAATTACATATATAGCTCGCTTGTCATTGTAATCAAGTGATTTCCTTAGTGATATTCTATATGTGCGCCTTCGTGTAAAGTTTCGCACAGCCGTCTGCGAGTCACTTATGATTACTGTAGTTGAGGTGGATGCTGTGGCTAGTGCAATGGGTGCTCCGTACACTTTTCCTGTGACGATCGTTCTGACCGAAACACTGGCCTCTTGACTCCCGTTGTGGTCCACGGCTGTTACTGCCATGTTATCGTTTCCATTGTATTTGGCCGTATATACATAGATGGTTTCTGGGAAATCTTTTAGGTTCTATTTAAATTTTTCTCTCTTTCGGCACTTTTTTCCTGCTCATGTTTAGGAGAAACGTTTTTTACAGCGTAAGCTGTTATGAGATCACAACAACGGCCGTTTGTGGCGCCGTAGTTGTCCGCCGCCGCCGCCGCCTGTGTCCGTAACCATTGTCACGCATACGTTAGAAAAAGATAACCAGGACCGAGGAGGATTCGAACCCACGTCCCTCTGCGTGGCAGTCCAGCATTCTACCCATGAGTAACACCTGCGCTTGAAAAATCATCGCAAGAAGACCCATACAGGTATAAAGCTTGCCGAGGAATCGCATTAACAAATGCAATGTTACGTTCCAGATTAGTAATACGCCACTACGCGTCGCGGAAAGCGGACTGCATAACGAGTGCGAGGAATCATACGACACAGGGGTGCATGCTTTGTAGCTCTGCAACCATTACAGAGGAATCATCAGCTTCGTCATTATGAAATGATCTTTTTCAACTTTTCCGTCATCATTATTACGAAGCGCTGCCTCCTGTAGCAGTTCTGTCGTATCGTGCCATGCGTCACGCGACAGGCGACGTGCGCAGCCCCGAAAGCAAACTGACTTGGCTCTTCAATATACCTGGTGGCCCGATCGCTTGGCTAGATCCCCAAGTGTTTACGATGGCCCCTAAAAAGGTCGTTCCTCCAGCTTACGCTGTCAGTGTTCTGGGCGTCCGCGCAGGCCTGGGTTTTTTGGCAGTGGTGGGATTATTATATACTTCATTATGTTAAAAGACATACCCAGTTGAGAGCCAAATCGTGTGCTTTGTTTCTCCACCAGTATGAAGTGCGGATGCTTTATTCTCCATCCGCAATTCATAATGCGCTATTTTACGGGCTTTCTTTTGCGCTATTTTATGAGCCCTAATTCCAGTAATGTCGCATTACTGTTACTTAGCGTAAGTCATATTGTCTGTTTCAGAGCTCGTTTACTCATTCTGTTGGTCTTTTCGTTCTTGGCGACTTGCTGTCTTAGATAAGGAAGCGCAGATACAATACGACCGATGACGAAATCTGTACCATTCTCACAATGCACCTTCACATCATGAAGGCGGTTCGCGATTCCTTTCATTGGGCGCGTAATTTTCAACGGTCTTGTGTCAGGTAATCTTATCGTCTCTCCGTTATGCACGTTTGAAAAGATCTGCAGTCCCTACATTCTTATACCTTCGACCTTAGGTATTTCCTTCTTTCCAATGTACATTTAAGTATTAATTTATCATTATTACATTGGGGGACCTTACATGTCAGTTTGTAAAGAAGGGGTTCCGACTCTTCTGGGGAGCATTCTAATCCTTCGAGAGCGACATGCTCTCCCGCAATGTTCGCCGATACTTCAAACATTTCCTTGATGTTTCAGAGACTATATGCTGCTATCCACAGAGTAATCACATCCGCGCAGAGACAGAGATGGAGCACTCGAATTTTCTTAGCTGTTGCAGCAGTACCTACCTACCACGGTCACGCGAAAACGAAAGTTTAATGTGACGACACAGTGTCTTCTCTTTCTCAAAGAAAAAGAAAGAAACTCGCAGAGCAGGTAGTATAGTAAATTTCCTGGTTTCAGGTATTGGAACCACATGCCTTCATATTCCTTACTGGCAATAATAATTTCTTGCAATTTCCTAGTACCTCTTCCGTGAAGTGTCAGAGCTTCATTTCTTGCTCACGCGGTCGAAAAAGTGCAGAGGTTATTGGAGGCGTAGTGCATCGTAGCCTAAGCTAATTAATTTTTTTCGCTTAGAAATTCTGTCAGAATGCTCGATCAGCTCAAATACAGTTAAGTTGATAGTCATCATTATCGGGTTTTCCAAAAGTTCATCCGGATTTCACGACTGTTCTGCGACATCTTAATTTTCACGGGATCTATTTTCATGCGGCACAATGGAAATTCTCGAGCAGTCTCATTCTATACGACGATTCAAAGGGAATATCGTACCGTCTTTCTCTAAAGATTGCAGCTTGACAGTAACTTGGCCACCTTTCCTATTGACCATAAAGTCGACAAAGTGTACCCTGAAAAATAGAATATACGTACATATGGTGAATATAACGTAAAAGTAGGGTTCTTGCTGGAACGACTTGAAAAACCTTCACACTGCTTGAATGAGGCGACATGAATATAATATTTAGGAGGTAAATGGAGGCACATTTATTGCTGCGACTACGATTATACACAGATTTATGGCCTATTAGTAGATTTATTTATCTAAATATTTCCAAGTCTGTCGCCGAACAATTACTATGTGAGATTAACAAAAACAAATGAGTTTTCCCACATACATTACAACTGCTCAGTATTAATAGGAACACCGCTAAAGGGCGTTCGCGTTCATTTCCGGGCAAAGAATTCCACCACTGATCCATGATGGAAGAAAGTGTGCAAGAAATGCCAGGGCGCTACCACTATGGAGCAATATTTAGGGCATGATATTGTCAAAGATTTGAGGGTGCTGAAATTTTGATGCATTTCCGTGAACAACGGCGCTGTGCACTTTCATAATAGAGGAAATAGTTGAAACTATCAATGAAATACATTTATGGATTGTTGCTAGGTTCACGTGAGACATACTGAAAAAGGGTTGCAAGAGGGAGACAACACCCATAATAACGGCGACAGATAAGCTCGTTTTTTCTGTAGGGATTCTAAGAACTTGGCGTTACTTTTATGATGGAGAATCTACGTGATGAACGCGTTCTCAAATATTGGGCTAATCATAGGGTTGTATAGATTAGCAATCTCTTTAAGCGCAAAAAGGTGGATGCGCTACAAGAAAATAAAAAGAAAACAAAACAAAAACCTAGGCCTAGAAGGAGTTTTTAGGCACTAATTGCTGTTCACCTCCATCCAGGCTTGGGAGGTGTGGAGCTAACTGCATAAATTGCTGGTAGCTCCCGACCTTCAAGGGACCCTGAGGCATAAACAACAGCAATTGTTTAGATGGTCGAACGCGATAACACAGGTACCGAATTGAAAACATGCGGGCAACCGGTTAAAAGCTGAAAGCCTGCCGCATGTGGATGCGAATACTTTGTACATGACTACAGAACGTCAGGCAAATACTGGCCCAACAATTAAATGGAATACTGCTTCAGAGTTCTGTTTAATATTTCTTACCAACACCGAAGGTTAAGTAACTTTTAATATGCCGAAGTCTTATTCGTCATTGTCAATTCCAAAGATTCCAAGGGGTCACCCAAAACTTGTCAGCTTTCAATGGTAGATGCTTGTGCACACCTAGGGCGAGATGGAGGTGACTGTTTGCGAACGCGGGCGATTCTGTTTCTTGTCACTGCATGTCATTGGCCGTGGTCATGCTTATGTCGTAAATTGCGGGGCGCGGCATCGTTTCTGCACGACCGCATTTTCTGCGCAGACCATGCGTATAAGCTTACGAAAAACCAAGTTCTTCGTTTTCATCAGACAGTTTTAGTCATTTGAAAATGAAAAACATGTCGTTTTGTAGTGGATTGTTTAAAAGAAGACAAGAAAACATGCACGGCTGGTACGTTGATCGCTTGCCCGTTGGTTGGTGTCGCCCTCTTGTAGCCGCATTTTATGAGGCACCCTCTCATAAAACAGCACCCACTAAAATAAAAGCGAGTGACCAGTCCTGGAAGCCTGCGCCGCACTCAGTCGCCCCAAATCCGCAGCGTGCCCAACGAGAGCCTCGCCTCCGATTCGCGACGTTGCCGCGAGCTAACGCGTTGTGTTCCGAGCCAAAATCTCCGGTCGCGCCCCTAACCCTCGAAGCACGGCGCCTGGCTCAACTCGCGTTTCGAGCTCTTGGAGCACAGCCACCTGTATGGGAACACTGCGAGGTGCGAGAACTGAGTTGAAAAACGTTTATTGCGTAGCGAAGAAGAGTGGCGCGCCTTAGCCGAGCCGTGTTAGCCGAGTGTAGGGCATTGATAGCGCGAGCCTCTTTTCGTCGGTGCGACGGCGATGATAGTGCGTCAGTCCACAAGGCACGCCACTCTTCTTCGCTACAACTGTTCCGGGAAGAAGGAGCCATCCTGGTGACTCAAGGCGTGGTTAGAATGAAAGGGTCGTAATAAGGTTGCAGCCTCTGGACGTGCACTACCTCCCGTCCACGACACTTTAAGTCAGTAGACAGCATGACCGGCTCGACAACGACTGCAGACCTGCGTGACGCGCCTATTGAACTCTGACCAAGTTGGAAGATCAGATTCGTGGTTGTACGTGGTACCACACGGGGGTGACACCCATGATGTAGAAGTTCACATAGCTGAGCTTCTGAGCGTTGTCCCATTTGTTGTGGGCGCTCACCCTCTCGTATATAGAGCCAGTCTTCCACGTCGTATTCGTCGGAGCCGCTGCAGATGCGTGGGTCCCGCTGACGCATAGAGCCAGTAATGTTGGCGATGCCGAAGTGGTGTTTGCCTGGCGTTGTCAAACATGATAGCCGGCAACCTCCGAGTATGTAATTCCAGGGTTGGGAAGTACCCAGCACTGCTCCACCATATCTTAATGCGGTTCATTGCCGACTCAGAGAAGCGACCGTCTCAGGCGAGCGTCGGGCACCGAGAGCGCTAGCCCCTCTTCGACGGTGAGGCGGTGATAATAGTGAGTCCACGATGCGCGCCACTCTTCTCGGGTTCGAGATGCAGCTGGTGGTTTGGCGAAGTCTCGGTTGGATTTTACCCCTGATTGATAGCTTATTCAGTTTAACTGCACATTTGTGGTAGAGGCAGTGAATTTTGCGCGGATGTTTAGAACATCCCCTCGCTTCCCCTGGCCGGGGGTATTGCCCTTGGTCAGCAGCTCTGTCTCCAGATGATTTGCCTTTGGATTCTTTGTTCCGCAGTGGTATGAGCAGCGTCCCTGTCGCGCTGGTACCATCTTATGGGGGAACGATCCCATTGGACAACCCGAAAGCTGTCCAGGCCGAGCTTCAGGCTGCGACTCCTCACTTCCAATTGCTTAGCGACCTCCGTCCTTTTGGAAGAGTTGGGCTGGTGTGTAGGTCATCAGACCGGACCTGTGTAGCAGACCTTCTAAAGTGTAGGTCATCTGCATCGGTTCCGGTGAGTGCGTTCATCCCGCCTCACCTTGCATGCACCAAAAGGATTATCCGTGGAGTTGACTCTCGACTGACTCCAACTGAGACCCTGGAGAGGCTGTCAGATGCTGGGGTTATAGCTGTATACAGATGTAACCGGCTAGTAAATGGCGAGAAATTTCCTACTGAATCAGTTATAGCCACTTTTGCTGGTTCATCCTGTTCGTCGGAGCTGAAAGTGTGGCCACTAATTTTCCGAGTAGAGCGACTAGCTTCTCGTCCACTACAGTGTCGCAGTTGTTGGCGTTTTGGTCATAGCTGCAAGTCAAATTCACGCTGCCGCGTCTGTGGTGACGATCATCCCCCTAACGAGTGTTCTGCAATGAAGAAGTGCTGCTTGTGTGGTGGTAACCATCCAGCTGATTACTGGAACTGTTCGGCAAGATCAAATGAAATGCAGGTGCCGGAAATAATTGACAGACGACGATGCTCGCGGACCGAAGCTATTGCAGTTGTTAAGGACAGGCCCTTTGGATATGCTGGTGTCACTGCGAGGCAATATACATTAAATGAAACTAAGATAACGCAACTAATTGAGACAACAGTAGAAAAAGCAATGTCAAAAGCTATGGAGCACATAATTAAAAGTGTAACGGAAAGTCTTGCACAGGTACTCGCTTCGCAAATGTCTCAACTGTTTTCAATTACTGCTGTGCCAACCACCAAACCTACATGTAGTGCCACGGAAGAAGTGCTTTATTGAGGCCTGCAACGGAAACCTTCAACAGACCAAACGTCCGTTTGAGTAGAACCTTCCGTTTCACATCAACCATAGTCACAAAATGACATGGAAATTTCTCATATGAGACGTCAGAATCGAACTGGATCCACAGTATCAACTGACTTCAAGTAGAAAACCAAAAAGGGTATCTCTAACTCTAACCCAGTTATTAAAGAAAGTATACTGGAGGCTGCAGTAGCTGAAGCAATTAGAGGTTCAAAATGGGTACTTTGAAGGTATTACAGTGGAATTGTCGTTCTTCGCTTTCAGGCTCAAGAGATTTACATTGCTTGTGAACTCAATTTGGCCCGGATATAATATTATTGCAGGAAACTTGGCTTAATAATGATAAAAATTTTTATATTAAGAACTTTCGAGTATTTCGTTTAGATCGCCCTTCATTGGGGATTGATTGATTGATTTGTGGGGTTTAACGTCCCAAAACCAGTTCTGATTATGAGAGACGCCGTAGTGGAGGGCTCCGGAAATTTCGACCACCTGGGGTTCTTTAACGTGCACTGACATCGCACAGCACACGGGCCTCAACATTTCGCCTCCATCGAAATGCAGCCGCCGCGGCCGGGATTCGATCCCGCGACCTTCGGATCTGCAGCCGAGTGCCATAACCACTAGACCACCGTGGCGGGGCGCCCTTCATTGGGGGTGGTGGACTAATGATATTGGTTTCAAACAAATTTTATCATAAAGCTCACGTAGTCTTTCAGTTAATGTCGGTAGAATGTGAAATTTTAGCAGTAGACCTGCACATCCCAGGGATTGCTGCAAAAATATTCCTACGTACCTTCTTACCATCGCTTTGGTACCAAGTCTGAAAATGAGAGAATGCTTCAGTGGCTCAAACGTTGTTTTTGAAAGAGTACCGAGAGATGAAACCAAAAACCATTTAAGAAAGGCGTGACATTTGCAACATCGACTGCTGTTGGATATTATGCAAAAAAAGTTCTTTAGTATATTTATCTTTTCATTTTAGTGTTCATTAAAACACCAAAAAGTGGACGTATTTACAATTGATATACTTGTACGCTGTTTCTGACATTTAGCTTCCTATTGCCACCAGAGCGGAAAAAAATAGTCATATGCTATAGATATGGATTTGCAAACAAATATTGCAGTAAACGTTCTAAAAAGTAATAAAAAATAAGAGCGAAAGAAGCCTCATCAAAATCATACAAAAACAAAATATTTAACTGAGGCTATTGTCTGCTTCTGTACTGCTTGTAAACTTACCTGTGATCGCGTTACTGTTGTGCCGCTTATACATGCAATTGTTAGTTTTGTGTACTAAACCTTTTTATGAACGCGTACATTTTAGATACGCTTGTTCATGTTAATGTTCTTATATATGTATGCCCTCCTGCTTTGGGCCGGCAACCTTGGACCGCAGTATGATGAAATAAATATACAAATACTCAATTAGCATTAGGCGGGCCGCTTAGCATAGAGAAGAATATTCATGAGCACTGCACGGAGATAGCCGTACAGAATATGTTGGCGTGATTCACGCATTTATTTCTTTGTTTATTTATTTATTTAATAAATGGCAGATCCCACGTGAAGTGGGAATTAAGGAAATGCGAACCATGCTTCAGGAAGGTAAACTGGTCGCCGTGCAGTCATGTTGTGGCATACCAATTTTCGTATACATCTCATTAACGAAATGGCGAGGGGAGCACCAAGACCGTGTCTTGTAAATCATGCCGCTAATGGCATGCAAGCCATGATTTTCATGTTATGACCAGTCATGTATGTTCGTCATGCAGTCACGTGGCGTCACACCGATTTTCGTATACATCACATTGACGAAACGGTCAGGAGAGCACAATGTCGTACGCGGATAGATAGATAGATAGATAGACTAGATAGATAGATAGATAGATAGATAGATAGATAGATAGATAGATAGATAGATAGATAGATAGATAGATAGATAGATAGATAGATACGCTCAAAGTCGCCGAAGTTTGCTAAGAAATGCTTCGCATTTAGTACTCTCACTTCCGAACAGCGTGACAGAGATGAGTGGTTAATGTATGCACATTCTAAGATGTTACGCAAATCAGCTTGAAAATGTCTTGTTGGCCACGGAAACGGGGAGTTCGTTCCATTCAGGTGCTGTCGTTGGCAGGAATGAATTGGAGAAAACGTTCGTCTGGCAACACGACACTTGAACTTTCAAGCAATGGTTCATACTCGCGGAATCGAGTAAGTTTCATCCTAGGCAAGAGCCGTCGCTTCGACAAGCGCCGACATGTTCGTTTACGCTGAGGCTTTGATTGATTTATGGGGTTTAACGTCCCAAAACCAGCTCTGATTATGAGAGACGCCGTAGTGGAGGTCTCCGGAAATTTCGACCACCTGGGGTTCTTTAACGTGCACTGACATCGCACAGCACACGGGCCTCAACATTTCGCCTCCATCGAAATGCAGCCGCCGCGGCCGGGATTCGATCCCGCGACCTTCGGATCTGCAGCCGAGTGCCATAACCACTAGACCACTTTGAGGCAAGCTTTGGGGCTCTCGCTAAACTGCAGAAATAGCGCACCCAACATAAAACGCAAAGGCAGTTTGGGTATTGCGCATGCACAGTGGTGTCGACGCTATTGCTCTGGGGCCCTAAAGCGTTTGGGAAACCCCTATTCGAAAACTTCTTGACGGCCTAATTAAACATGCCTCTGATTTCTGAGTCGATAAATAATGTTATATATAGAGATATACTTACAGGTGTGCAATCGTGTCGGGCACTTGCCTGAAAATAACAAAGAGAAACCCACGTCTACAAAACCTCATACAAGTGATGTGAAGAAGTAGCAGACGTGTATGGACATAAACTTGTGCTGGCCACAGCCACTTAGAGTAGATAAAATGCATATCAGTGCATACGCTAGTATGGTATCTGCTTATATTTCTGGGTGTCCAGAATTGACATGTGTTGGCTGCTTGACAGAAGATGTACCGAATCACCTTTGTTGGTATTTTACGATATCACACATTCGCACGTGCATGCACATCCCATGACTATTTTTCTATCGAGACCCATAACATGTTCCACCCCTTCCCAGTGACGCAAATAGCCAGTAGCTACGTGTTACGATGTTTAGCTGCAACCATTTAACGCGGCTACTTCGCTACAATTAGATTTTCGTATTTTTTATTGCAGCATTGCCCTGAGCTGATGAGTATGTCTAATATGGGAAATAACCAACTGCACGCAGTACCAGTACCAGTACTGCGCCGAGGCCTACGCAGCCTGCATCGGCGTGGATCTCTGTTTCAGCGTTTTCGTCGAAGTGCGCGAGTACTGGGGGGGACTGAATGCGGCATTGCAGTTTGGCAAATGCATCGGCCTGTTCGGCGCCCCACGCAAATTCAACGTCCGATTTCGTCAGTGTTGTCAGTGGCTCAGCAATTCTGGAGAAATTTGGAACAAATCTTCTGTAGTACGCGCATAATCCCAAAAATCGTCGGACACCTTTTTTGTCTTTAGGACGCGGGAATCTGGTGATGGCTGAAGTTTTCTGTGGGTCGGGCCTGACACCATCCTTGCTAACGACGTGCCCGAGGAACAGCGATTCTCGGTAAGCAAACCGGCATTTCTCTGCTTTCAATGTCAGCCCCGAAGATTCGATTGCCGCGAGCAGTCTTGAGTCTGCTCAAGTGTTCGTCGAAGCTTGCGGCGAGACAACAACGTCGTCCAAGTACACGAGACACGTTTACCACTTTAGACCAACTAAGACTGTGTCCATAACCCTCTGGAAGGTGGCTGGTGCTGTGCAAAGCCCGAACGGCATGACCTTGAATTCATAAAGTCCATCCGGCGTGATGAATGCGGACTTTTCTCTGTCTCTTTCGTCGATTTCAATTTGCCAATAGCCGCTCTTTAGGTCCATTGATGAAAATTATTTGGCATGGCACAGACGGTCGAGGGTGTCGTCGATACGTGGCAGCGGGTAGACGTCCTTCTTCGTAACATCGTTTAGGCGACGATAATCAACACAGAATGTTAATGTACCGTCCTTCTTTTTGACGAGCACTACGGGCGATGCCCATGGGCTGTGCGATGGTTGAATAATGTCGTCGTGCAACATATCTTTGACTTGGCTCTTGATAGCCTCGCGCTCTCGTAACGAGACCCGATAAGGGCGTTGGCGAACAGGTCGCACGGTTTCTTCGGTTAAAATACGGTGCTTAGTGATTGTAGTTTTCCCTATTCTCGACGTTGATGAAAAGCAGCCCTTGTATTGGTAAAGAAGATTCTTGAGCTGTTCCTGTCTGTGTAGTGGCAGCGCCGGATTGATGCTAAGCTTAGGCTCGGGGTTGTGGGCTTGAGCTACGAATTCTGTCGACGAGTCTGTTAAGACGCACGCGTTGCTGATCTCAACGAATTTTTCCAGGAAAGCAACGGTCGTGCCTTTGTTCAGGTGCCTTTTTTCTGCAGTGAAGTTAGTGACCAGAACTTCTGCACGCCCTTTTCTGAAGTTAGCGATACCTCTCGCGACGCAAATTCCACGGTCAAATAGCAAATCCGTGTTTCCTTCAACTGCAGCGTCAATGTCTTTTAAGGCCTCGCTGCTGACAGAGATGAGCGTGCCTGAAAAGGGCACGAGGCTAACGTGTTCTTCGATTACGCTGAGTGGTAAGGGACGCTCAGCGTTCCAGTCGTGGTTTATCGCTTGGTCTATGAACAGCGTAATAGACTGCGATTTGAGATCGATGACAGCGTCGTGTTCATTAAGGAAATCAATGCCAAGTATGACGTCTCGGGAGCAGTGCAGAAGTATTACAAAAGTAGTTGGGTATGTGTCGTCGCGGATTGTGATTCTTGCGGTGCACCTTCCCTTTGGTGTGATGAGGTGCCCACTAGCCGTGCGCATCTGCACGCCGTCCCCCTCGGTCTTGACTTTCTTTAGCTCAGTAGCTAAGCGCTCGCTAATGACGGAGTAGTCCGCGCCGGTGTCCACAAGAGCACTAACGTCGCGGCCATCAACGAGTACGTCGAGGTCTGTAGTTTTAGGTCTGGCGTTGCAATTGCGGCGTGGCGTCGGGTCACGGCTGCGTCGCGTCGTAAAGTTCTGTTCCAGCGTTGTTTCCTTCGGCACTTGATCTTGGCTTGAAGGCGCATCTTCGCTTATACGTCGTGCGACGGGTTGCTTGCAGTGGCTGTAGTGCCCATCGATGTCGTTGAAAATCGGTCATAATGACTTGAGCGCATTTGCAACGATTTTTCGATGTGGCCGGCTTCCTTTAGGAAGTCTTCTACTGTAGAGGGGGTGTTACGCAGGAGACCAGCAAAAAAAAAATTACAGCATATCCACGGAGTGAAGTGAATAATGATGAGTGGGCGAAGCTCGGGCTGTTCATCGTAGATAGTGCCGAGTTCCGGAATAATTTAGTTAACGCGAACGCTACGAATCCTCATGGTTCAACTATGCACAAGTGAAATCTCCCACCGGCACTTCATTGCAAGTCAAGGTCCAGTGCATATATATATGTATACATATATATATATGGGTGGCCGGTGGACGGTTCTCCAGCTCGAGCAGTCGGTATTTCTCAATCAAGAAACTCGCTAGGAGACGCTGCCTGCGCCAACGTTGTCTCTCGCGGGTGAGGACGCGTTCTCCTTCTTTATGAGCTGGTAGAGCGTTCATCTAAGAAAGAGCGCTTCCATAGTCGACGTCGACGCGCGCCTTTCGCTCTCTCTCTGTCTCTCTCTCACAATACAGCAGAGGCACGCGCCGGGAGGCACGCGCCGAGGGCGAGCGCGTGCCTCCCGGCACGCGGGTTACGCCTGACGACTGATGCCTGACGCGTGACAAGGTTAGACTAAGAGGAGCTTCGCCCATAAAAGATTTTCTTTAACGCCTCTCATCAAAAAGCGTACCTCCCTTTCTTGGGTCATTGCTGCGTCTGCTTGTCGGAACAGGCGATGCATTTCTTCTACGTACATCAGTACAGATTCCCCAGGCTGTTGCATGCGCGTCTGAAGCAGCAGCTCAGCGCGTTCCTTTCCATTTTCGCTGGAAAAATGATTGTAGTACATGCTGCTTAAACAAATGCCAGCTAGACAGCGACGCTTCACGGTTTTCGTACCATACCTTAGCAGAGTCTTCCAAAGAAAAAAAAGAAAAAATTACAGCATATTCATGGAGTGAATGATGATGAGTGGGCGAAGCTCGGGATGTTCATCGTAGATCGTGCCGAGTTCCGGATTAGTCTAGTTAACGCGCACGCTACGAATCCTCATGGTTCAACTATGCACAAGTGAAATCTCCCACCGGCACTTCATTGCAAGTCAAGATCCAGTGCATATATATATATATATATATATATATATATATATAGGTTGCCGGTGAACGCTTCTCCAACGCGAGCAGTCGGTATTTCTCAATCAAGAAACTCTCTAGGAGACGCTGCCTGCGCCAACGTTGTCTCTCGCAGGTGAGAGCGCGTTCTCCTTCTTTGCGAGCTGGTACAGCGTTCCTCTAAGAAAGAGCGTTTCGATAGCCAACGCGCGCCTTTCGCGCTCTCTCTGTCTCTCTCTCTCTCTCACAAGACAGCAGAGGCACGCGCCGGGAGGCACGCGCCGGGAGAGAGAGAGAGGCACGCGCCGGGAGGCACGCGCCGAGGCGAACGCCGAGGGCGAGCGCGTGCCTCCCACCACGCGGGTTACGCCTGACGCCTGACGCGTGACAAGGTTAGACTAAGAGGAGCTTCGCCCCTAAAATAAACCTGCCTCAGCTTGTTGTCATCGTCCCAGTTAAGAGCGGCTACTCTCTGAAATTTTTCAAGCCATTCCTGAGCGTCTTCCCACGGTGAGGCATGGAATTCTGGCGGCTCACTCGGTGGCTGGAGGACAACTGGCGTCGCAGTGGTGTCGGTGGTGTTAGTTCCTGTCGCCTTCGTTGTCATCTTGACTGGGAGAGGGCTGGACTCCGGGGGTAAGTTCAGCAAGCGGCGACTTGCTCGCTGCGGAACGGCGCCGTCAACAGGAAGCGTAGGATGGGGCCTGCTGCTCTTGCTTCCTACGGGCGTCTTAGGCATGAGACGTCAGCACCTCCACCAAATGTCACGCAGTATTGTGACTAGAAGAGCCAGACGTAGAGAGCGTCTTGGGGCAGCCACTTTATTGGAGACCTTGTCCTAATTCATTGGTAGCGTCGACAGGCGCAGCTGTCTTTCGGCGGGTCACAAGAGAAAAGAGCACCACGGCTCGGCGAAGCACGCCGGTTTTGTACCCCGCAGAGTTCGAGCTCGACGCTCCTTAAGAACGCGTCGACACTAAGGATGAAAGTCGAACGCCACAGCATCATTCACGCGCGTTCATACTAGACGCCTAGTGTACGCATGCATAGACGCAAGCCGAAGGTAGAAATTAGAGTGCGCGTCTGTCGCTTTAAATGAAAAGACGCCATGTGGTAATATGGGAAATAACCAACTGTCACTCACATCTTTGTAGCATATAGGTAACAGTCCAACGAGCGCTCGGCTCCATTGGTGTGGGTCGCATAAAACCTTGACCTGAAGCAATAGCACTCGCTCTCAAGCCAAGCTTCGTGAGCAATCATGATGAGGTCAAGCACTTCATGTCGTTGAACGAACTGCAGCACAAAAATAAAAGGATTTGTTAATGACAGAACGCCATTGTGTTGCGCTTGCCAGTTAAGCAAGCTTTCTGATTAATCTAAATTACATTAGAGGTTCCACGACATGTCGCATGGTAGGGGATGATCACTAACTGTGAACGCCATACCGTAGAAAATCGTGAGAAATAATAACAATAATAAAAAAATTCGGCACATCTCATGCATTGCGGAAAGCATTCAGCGGGGAAATTTGCCTACACAAAATTATTTGTCATTGAGCCAAGCGTTACGAGTAGGGTCAACGCGTGTGCGCGAACTGACTAGTTGTGTGCGTGGCGTGAGCTTAGGAGGCACACACTGTGGTGCGTTGTGCATGGACGTCGGTTTTGTCGAAGAGTAATGCCGCCACGGTTGGCTGATGTGCATAACATAAGCGGCGTTTCTCGCATTATTCCTACGGCACCGAGCGACGGCAGTTCATAGCTATTGGTTATTATATCGCTTAACAGTGGATAAAAGGAACGACAAGGCTAGACAACATTGAAGTTACACAAGCGGAACGAGCGCCACTTCTGATGCAATTACTTCATTTCTAATATGTACGGCGTGGGAAGAGCCACCCTGGGTGAGCGGCAGTGCCATTACGTCGCACTTGTTGGCTTGGGCTTGATTCCTATCTTCGGTGAGTAGAGCTCGTTTATCTCTGCGTGTCTCGTGGCAGAACCAGCTGTGATTACAATACACGGGCCCCATAAAAGGGCTCTGCAGTAATTGTTAGCACCTGTGCTTCCGGCGCGCAGCTAAATGTAAGTGCCATAACGGGTAAAATGATCGAAATATGGACGGCTGGCAACATTCATTAGATAGTTAAAGGGAGCAAGAAATATAATGTTCAGCAAAGAAAGAGTACACACATATATATCTGTGGCAGTAACAGTGCAAGAAGACATACTTATGCAAACAGACATAACGAAACGCCCACGAAGGCACCTGCACGTCAGTCATTTTCTTAGAGCCGCTGAATGCAGCTATTTAAGCAAGCGCTGTCACGACAAAATATGACGAAAGGCAATATATCGGGATGATCTCGGGCGCTTTCAACTGATTTGACGTCGCTAACACCGGTCAAAGAGCGAAGGTGATGGCACCAGTTCCTTCCTTTGCGTAATTTACTTCCCCTTCCCGTTCACATATGAATATTTCTTTCTTTACCTCTGTATTTCTCTCTCTTTCGTTCTCTCTTTCTTTTTCCCTCGTTGTCTCTCATTTAATTTGGCCTTTCTTTACCTATCTCTTCGTTTCTCTCTTTTTTTTCTTTCCCTGTCTCTGCCTCTTTCTGTCTATCTCTGTCTCCCTCGCATTTTCTTTTTTTCTGTGGCACATAGCAAGAGGGGCTACAATCATCGGTACAACGCTGTCATATGCCTCCCAGGAATCCGTGCTCTGCAAGCGTGTATGTACAGGATAGTGGTTATCAGACTTTCCTTGGCACCGTGGGTACTCAGTTTGGAATCCCGCCTCGCCAGGAAAACTTATTTTGCTTTCTTTATTTCTTTCTCTCTGTGTATATCTCTCTGACATGTTTAACTTTGCTCTCACATTCGCTTTACATTGCCCTCTCAACCTGAGCTTTAAAAAGAGCTGCGCTTTTGCAAATTTAAGCTAGGCTATGGGAAAACAGGACTTAACGTGTGGTTTCCATTAACGGCGGCTTAAAACGACAATATCAAAGAGGACAGAAAACTAGTTAGGGTATTACTGCACGAAGTCATGAAAATATCGTTTTGTTGCAGGAGATACATGACAATATCTTTTTCCAGCCGGCAGTGTTCTTCGTCCTCCCCTTCCTTCTGAAGAGCGCTTCTTGTCTAATACTAGCGTCCCACTGCGAGAGGATAAAGTCGTTATGGCGACTGAATGTGAGTTAGCTGGTTGAAAGCGTTTCGACCATTGACAAAAGTATTTTAAATGAGGGAGGTGTTCCATGACCAGCCTACAATGTGTTGCGATATAAAATAATACTTGTATGCCGGAAATAATCAGTAAGAAAGCGTAGTACATATGCATAAAGGAAATAGCCAGCGCGTACTTGATTTCTTTTTTCCTTTCCCAAGTGTTCGGTGTGTTTCACAAGCTTCCCTTGTGCTTCCTGCCGCTTCTTTTACAGCGTAAGCTGTTATGAGATCACAACAACGGCGCCGTAGTTGTCCGCCGCCGCCGCCTCCCGTGTCCGTAACCAATATCGCTCTTCGTGAAGAACAGGCCAACTCCTGCCATCTATTGGCGCTGATTTCCTCCGCATAGCCTTCGAAATGTGTTTTTACGAAGCGCTGCCTCATGAAGCAGTTTTGTCGTATCGTTCCATGCGTCACGTGACAGCCGACGTGCGCAGCCCCGACAGCAACCTGACATGGCTCTTCGATATACCTGATGGCGCCTCCTCGCAAGATGCGGACCGCTGCTGAAGAAGTGAATTGCAGAGTTACGCGCGCGGCTGCAGCAGGACAACGTCGGGCATAGCAGACCGCTGTGCAGAGAGAAGCCCAAAGCGCAGAGTTATGGCGCACGGGATACCCACCACCTGTACTTGCACTAGTTTTCCCAAGCGTTTACAATGGCCTCTAGGAAGGTCGCTCCTTCAGCTTACGCTGTCACTGTCCTGCGATTCCGCGCAGGCCTGGCTCTTTTTTTACGACGAAAGTAAAGAATACAAGTAATTTACTGCGCATGCTGGCCGTTTTCTATGTTTCTTCAAGGCAGTCTCCTTAAGTATGTCCTCTTTATGTCCTAAGAATGTCTCCTGGGAGGTGTAATTTATTGTAAGCGCAGACATGACTAAGGAGATGTGATGATGGCTGCATTTATTTACACAACAGGCCGTCTCCGACGGTTGGAATAAGCACCGCCGTGAACAACCACTACTGTGTGAAAGGTCTTCCAATGTTGGCACGGAAACAACGGGGCGGCTGATGTAGCAGTCACCGAGAGGCAGTGTGGCTTGTAAGACATGGTCAGTTTGATGGGATATGCCAGATGGAGGCGGAGCGAAAAAGGTTAATGGTTTCGTGTGCTATAATAAAGCTTACTGGGGAAGAGGCTCGACTGAGTCTGCGAATGAGTGCAGAATCTAATAATTTCCTTTCAACAATAATGCACTGGTACACGGCGACAGTGATCGAAAAGCACTCAGTGAGTTACACTGAGTGTTACATTTGACTACCATTTCAACCTATTCGTTACTCCTTGAAGGCGTCATCATCATCGTCATCCTTTAAGTGCACTGCAGGACGAAGGCTTCTCCAAACGTTTCCAATCTGCCCTACCCTGAGCGAGTTAGTTCCACTTTATGCCCGCGAACTTCTTGATTTCATCGCTCAGTCTAACCAGTTTACCTGCCTCTGTCGCGTTTTTCTTCTCTTGGCATCCATTCCATCGCTCCCTGATCCACTCCGCTTGTTTTTTTATCGCTTAGCGTTACACCTATCGCTTAACATCGTAAGCTGTTATGAGATCACAAGGGCAGTTTTTGCGCCGTAGTAGTCCGCCGCCGCCGGTGTCTGTAACCGATATCGCGCAAATTTTATAAAAATAACCTGGACCGAGGAGGATTCAAACCACGTCCTCTGCGTGGATTCGAACCCACATCCTCTGCGAGGCAGCCGAGCAGTCTACGACTCAGCCACGCCTGTGCTTGAAAAATCTTCGCTAAAAGACCTAAACAGCTATAACGTCTGCCGAGGAATCGCATTTACAAATGTAATGTTACCTGGCGGAATAACAATACGCCACTACACGTCGCAGAAAGTGGATTGCATAACGAGTTCGAGGAATCTTGAAAGAACACAGGGCTGCATGCTTTGTAGCTCTGAACCCATTACAGAGGCACCATTCAACATCATAGCTATGAAACGATCTTCTTCAACATTTTCCTCATGATTATTACGAAGCGCTACCTTTTGAAGCAGCTTTGTCGTATCGCGCCATGCATCACGCGAGAGAGGACGTGAGCAGCTTTCACAGCAACCTGACTTGGCTCTTCGATATACCTGACAGCGCCTTCTCGCAAGGTGCGGACGGCAGCTGAAGAAGCGAATCGCAGAGCATTGCGCAGGCAACGCCGGCATAACAGACAGCTGTGCAGAGAGAAACCCAAACCGCAGCTCGGTGTCGACGCCGCGCCGAGAGTTCGGTTCGTTCTCGAGAAAACGACGCCAAGAGACTCTCTAAGATGTGCAGTTTTACAGATTTGCACGTTACTAGTAATTATTGCGTGGTGGGTACCTTCCTACTTGGCGAAACGATGAGAGTTATGGCGCAGGGGATACCAATCAACTCTACTTGCACTAGTTTCCTTGAGCGTTTAAAATGGCCTCTAAGAAGGTCGCTCCTCCAGCTTACGCTGTCACTGTCCTGTGGTTCCGCGCAGGCCTGGCTCTTTTTCTTTCCATTGCACACTGCGGGCTCCTTAATTTCATTTCTAGATTTTTAGTTAACCTCCATTTTTCTGCACCATACGTTATTATTAGGAGAATGCAGTGACTAAACACTTTTCGCTTTACTGACAGTGGCCAGTTTCGAGCCATGATTTGAGATGTATCGCGAATGCACTCCATGCCATTCTTATTAACGCGATAGCGTTAGAGAGCTCGTTCCGCAGAAATACCTCCGTCGATGTCGGCGTCTCCACGCGTCTCTTGTGAGCGAAAAATCGGCCGTGAGCGACAAATAACAGCTCCAAAAATGGGCAACTATGCCCATCTAGCGGAAGACATATCAAGCAATGTCTCTTTTAACGCGATAGCGTTAGAGAGCTCGTTCTGCAGAAATACCGCCGTCAGTGTCGGCGTCTCCATGCTTATCTTGTGAGCGAAAAATCGGCCGTGAGCGAAAAGAAATTGGGGGACCCTTAAGCTTCGCCTTTACGAGTTGAACGCGATATCGAAATCCCGCCCCTATGTGCACTTCAACCACCCAGTGCATAGTTATTAATGTGTGTTGTTACACACAGAGACACACACACGCGCGCGCGATGTATGTATAGTAATGGTAGAGGTTCTCGATCTATTTAACAACACTTTTATATCAACTTCATGAAAATTTTGTACAGTGATGTAGTCGCATGGTCCTGTATTATGAAGTGCGCGTAGGCGTGACACTTTTATTCGTAAATGGTCACATTCTGTCGTCCTTCGTGCGTTAACTATCTGGCAGCTGTTCGATTTGTTCTTCTGGAGACCTCTTCCCTCCAACCGCAACAAGCATTGCCTTATGGTCGGTGAAATGGCAATTGCAGTACTTCACTTCTTTAATGGTGTCATGAGAATGAAATGCTAAAAAAGTGGACTCAGAGCATCCGACGAGACCGGATATAGGCTCTGCTGTAGTCGCATGGCCTCCGAGATGGCGGGTGCGCTCGCCGTCTCGGAGGCCATGGTAGTCGGGACATTGCTTGATATGTCTTCCGCTAGATGCACATAGTTGTCCATTTTTGATCGCAGCGCACGCACCGTTGTGAAAGAGAGATGAGGGGAGAATAAGAAGACGGCTTTCGGAATTGCCGCCGAGACCCATCGGTGCGCGCGCTGTGTTAGGCCCTTGGAGGGAAGGATCAGAAGGTAGGCCGTTTGCACCTACCTTCCATCTTTCTCTCCACGGGCTCGGCGGGCCGGAAGCGAGCGACAAGCCGAATTTATGCGTCACCAGACGTGCGCTGCCAGGAACGTTCGTGGAGAAGCAGGTAATGCTGGGTCGAGTCCCGCGGAATATTGACAAGAAAGCAGGTGCACGAGCTCTTCGCTACTGGCGGCTTCGTAGGGACGGGTGGGCTGGGATAACAGGGGAGTACGCAGACGCTCGCTCGCGTCAAATATACAGTGCGTGTGTGTGCGCGTGTGTATGTTCGTATGTGTTCAGATATAGTACATAAGCTTGGGCAAATAGATCTACTGTCTTGAAAGCTTGACAACTCTGTAACAGCAGCCTCGCTGCTTCATCAGCGTTAACGAGGTTAAGATAAGCTACTTCCTTCAGTTTTCCGGATAGGTAGTGGAAGATCGGCCCCGGATTAAGCCCGTGTATTGATCGCAAAGTGGCGAGATGTAATGGCCTCGAACGGCAAGGTTGCCGTGCCCTACGGCGAGGTAGTCGGCGATGTCTCATGGCCGTTCACAGTGCTGTGAACTATCCGCGTTGAGGGGAAACCACACGCTCTCCATTCGTGGTACTCGCAGCAGCGGTGGCCGGTCCCTCTTTCAGAGGCTGGCATGGGGGCGTCGGAGGTGGGGGTAGTGGCTGGCGGCTGAACTGCGGCTGGATAGGGTCCTGACGCAGACGTGGCATGGCGACAGCTCTTCGTGTTGTAGTGGTGTAGGTCATAGACTCCGGTTGAGGTGTCGATAGTTCCGGAATCTTCAGCGAACGCTGGACTTCCTCTAAGACAGGTGGCTCCGAGGGAGGTCACTTGAGGCTGAGGCGACGTAAGAGTTAGCTGCCATCAATAGCCGTGATAGTCTTGCAAAGGTCGACGGAGCCGCGTCCTTCGAATTCTCCGCAGTCTGGTGACAAGCGCTGGTTGTATTGCTGGGTGCGCATTTCGAATCTTCCGGAAGGTCATTGCCTCCGATAAGAATTTTGCGTCGGTCTGTGGTGGGTTCCGCATGAGTCCCACGAAGAACTCTTGCTTACTCCCAGCATAAGTGAACGAGCTTCATTTGCTTCGCACATGTCAATGTCGTCGTGACGGAAGAGGCGAGTGAATTCTTCCGTGAAGAAGGCGAAATTCTCTTGTTGGAGCTGCAGCTGTGTTTCAAGCAAAAGTGCGGCCCTTTCCTTGCAAATGGCACTGAAAAACGCGGCTAGGAAGGTGGTGGCGATGATACCCCACGTTCAAAGTGGCCGACTTGATGTTGTTAAGACAGGCCTTTTCCGCATCTCCAATGTATCACCATGCGTGGTGCAGCTTTACTTCAGTTTTTAAGTATGGCTACACGGACGCACTTTTCCAAGCTTCTTTTGCGTCCTTATAGGATGATACCCGCAAGGCAAGTGGCTTTTGGGCTGTTGCGTCACGACTGTCACCAGTGAAACTGCTACTGTCATTGTGGATCTTCTGGTAGCCTGACTTGTATGTGTGGGGAAGACGGCCATATTCTGGTTGGTATACTATAGTGCCTGCGGCTGGAGTCGTTGTCTTCTTTATGGCGTGGGCTTGGTTGAACTCGAGACAGGTCTGTTGGGTAAATGAACCAAGAAGCACCTCCACCAAATGTGACGTGGCCGTGTTGATGAAGGGCGGGGAATACGGAGCGATAGAGCCGAAACTCTTAATTGGACCAGCGCCTCTTCAATTTTTTGTCACGAAGGTGTTTTATGCCGGGTTCCACCAATAAATCAGTGACGTACTTCCCTCAGTTACCGTTGTAATATTGCCCTCTTGTCGTTATTCCATAAATACGTGCACCAGTTCGACCATCATATCTTAGGCCTGCATATATCACCGCACACATCCCGTAGAATACAAAACAATCTAAGCTTCACGTGAATATACGGTAACATTGACGCGTTCAACCATTCGGCGCTTCCGCGTGCCATAAGCCTATGGAACAGCCTACCTGATACCATAGTCTTGGAAACTAACTCAATGAGATTTCGGCAGTTGCTTAACACGCATATCACCAACAGACCATGGTCTGACTAACTTACCTAATGTTATGTTTAGTGTTTTCAGGGGTCATCCAGTTGCTTGCGCAGTTACATGTGCGATGGCCTTGTACTTGTAGTCCTCCCTTTCACCCCCCTTTTTTCTTCTTTCTTCTTTTTTTCATTATCCCATGATATCCCTTGTATCATTTGTATTTTCTGTGTAATTTATTATGGCAATATATTGCACTATGTAGCTTGTATTTCGCTTTTTGACGTTAGCTTCTGTGCATCGTTCTTGTATAATTCACCTTTTATAGCATTTTTGTATTACTTGTTTGCTTAAGATACTGTACTCTTTGCTTTGTTTGCTTACGTCAATTACTTTGTATATTCCATTGGTTTATACAATTTCTGTGAAGCCCCCTTACTCAATGCCCCTGTGGCCATGTAAGGTACTTTCAAATAAATAAATAATGGAAGTAAATCTCTGAAAAAATTAACATACATTCACAAAGAAAACGTGCCACCCAGTCGGACTCGAACCCACATTCACCCGGGATCCTACAAAAGGAGTTGGACGCTCTACCGATGCACCACCGCAATGTTCCTTCTATGGGGGGGGGGGGGGGGAACAGATGGGCGTTATATCTTCACCACAACGTTTGCAAGTATCTAATTGTCGTCCGGCTAAAGTAAAGGTGTTTCATACAGTGAACCATAATGGTTTACAACCAAAATTACTCTTAAATTAACATCGCCTCCCTTATACTGCACTCTTGGTTCGCTTAGGTTCGCTGCAGTGGTACCGCCATCTATGAACGATAGATAGAGCAAAGCACATTGTCACGCTAATTCGCGCCGGTAGTCAGCACTTGGATAGTCTTCGCGCTTCGACCGCTGCGGAAGGGCGTTGCGGCGTCGTGACGTTGCTTTTCCCGGGCAAAGTACGAACGCGGTCGTAACAACATTTGTCTTGCGTGGCCAGATGTGCTGACTTGTGATGCGCACTGCTCCAGGAACGCAATGACGGCCGTCGGCAAGCCAGTGATTGGCCTTTCGCTGCAATGAGCTCTGTTTTCATTAAACAATCCGCGGAGAACTCTTTGGGTTTCGCTTGCAAGGTGTCACGATTTGCGGACGCTCCTTGTTTATGGCAGTTTTGCTGAGGGCTCTGGTGCGTGCAGTTCTGTGTCTGGAACAGTGTGAGTCGTCGAGAACTTTCCCTCGTGTACATCTGTCGAGGACCCCTGTGCAACGTCAATGCGAACTCTCGGCCACGCGCCGACGACGAGCTGGGGTTTCGGCTTCTCTCTACACAGCTGTCTGTTGTGCCCGATGTTGCCTTGCTGCAGCCGCGCGCGTAGCTCTGCGATTCGCTTCTTCAGCAGCGGTCCGCACCTTACGACGAGGCGCCATTAGGTATATCGAAGAGCCAAGTCAGGTTACCGTCGGGGCTGCGCACATCGCCTGCCGCGCGACGCATGGCACGATACGACAAAACTGCTTCAGAGAGCAGCGCTTCGTAATAATGATGACGGAAAAGTTGAAGAAGATTGTTTCATAGTGATGATGTTCATGATGCCTCCGCAATGGGTTCAGAGCTACAAAGCATGCAGCCCTGTGTTCTTTCAAATGATTCCTCGAACTCGTTATGCAATCCACTTTTTGCGACGTGTAGTGGCGTATTATTATTCCGCCAGGTAGCACTACATTTGTAAATGCGATTCCTCGGCAGACGTACCTTTTTAGGTCACTTAGCAAAGATGTTTCAAACACAGGCGTAGCTCAGTGGTAGAAGGCTCGTCTGCCACGCAGAGTCAGTCAGTCAACGAACTTTATTCAAAAATTGTCCTGAGGAGCCGATGCCCTTCAAGAGGGCGGGTCGGCTGCGGGCCGCACCCACGTTGGGACAGGAAGGGCATGCCCCTCCCCCAAACTGCGGGCCCTCTGGACAGCCCGGATTTGGACCTCCCGGTCCGAGCAGGTGATTGCAGTCTTCCAGGCGTCCTCTGTGGTGAGAGGCTGGCCATCGCGCAGCGCCGTGCATTGCCAGAGCATGTGGGATAACGTGCATCGTCTCTCACCGCAATGAGGGCAGTGAGGCTTTATGCTGTCAATAAACTTACTGTAAACTAAGGGCGACGGGTAAGCACCGGTTTGCAGCATTCGTAAAGTGATTGACTGGGCCCTCGAGAGTTGCGGGTGCGGGAGCGGAAACCTACGCCTGGACAATTGATAGTGCTTGCATATTTCGTTGAAGGTGAGGAGGGAATCAAGCTGCTGGAGGCCTTCCCCCAAATTAGAGGCCGAATGCCCGTCACGGTGGGACAGTGCGCGTGCGCGGGCATGGGCATACTCATTTGCATTAGGGATAACAGGGTGGACATCTTTGCCCATGTTGGCAGGAAACCAGGTGATGTGACCATCGATTGCAGTGCTATTTGAAATTTTGGTAAGAATATGGGCCGCCTGAGAGTGTAGGTTGGAGTCCATGCAGGGAGAAGTGGGTTTGAATCCTCCTCAATCCTGGTCACTTTTTCTAAAGTTTGCGCGATAGTGGTTACGGACACCGGCGGCGGCGGCGGACAACTACGGCGCAAAAAGCGGCCCTTGTTATGATCTCATAAAAGCTTACGCTGTAAAATAGAGAAGGCAATGACTGGGCGATTCTGTGTCAAGCAAAGAAAGCAGATGGCACTGCACGCGGTTTGCGGCGAGCATGATCGTTGGCCGAAAGAGAAAAAAAACTCATTAAGTCCAAAAACATGCCGGCTTACATGCCCTATGTATTGACGACCACAGCTTAGCGGAATGTCTTAGATGACCTTCTCAGTGCAATCGGTAAATCTGTTTTGGTGCTTGGTAGTGCACTCAGGTAACCTTTCTCGATTGGTCATGCTACACAGTTTCGACAACTTGCACGGGGCAGAAAACACTACCGGTACATCATGTCTGATGTACATCATGTCAGACATGATGTCAGACATGAGGTACATCATGTCAGACATGATGTACCGGTAGTGTTTTCTGCCCCGTGCAAGTTGTCGAAACTGTGTAGCATGACCAATCGAGAAAGGTTACCTGAGTGCACTACCAAGCACCAAAACAGATTTACCGATTGCACTGAGAAGGTCATCTACGACATTCCGCTAAGCTGTGGTCGTCAATACATAGGGCAAACAGGCAGGTGTTACAATGAAAGAGCCAAGGAGCACAGTTGGAAGGTACGAAATAATGCTGGTGGATTTTTAAGTGAGCATTGCAAGCGTGTGGTTGCACCCCCAAATTCAAACAAGCCAAATTTCTAAGTAAATCAAAAGACAAGACGGCACGGGAACTTGTTGAAGCATTCCACATTAAGAAAGCAGGAGATAAATGTGTGAGCAAGCCTTCACTTTTAATTACTGACGCCGAAGTAGAATTTTTAGATGGTTATGCCTAGCCTTGTTTTTCACCCTCACCCGTTTTCACGTGTTTTATGGTCATTCCTTCATTCCTTTTCTTAGTTTTACGATTCGACGATGAGTTATTGCTCTAGTTTTTTTTATTCGTTTCATCCTCACGAGCTTTACGTGTTTATTGTTGGTCATCAGTTTCATCCTCGACGTGTGTTTTACGATTCGACGCTAAGTTATTGTTCTAGTTTTTATCCGTTTCATCCTCACGAGCCTTCCGTGTTTATTGTTGGCCATCGGTTTCATCTTCGACTTGTGTTATCTTTAGGATTTTGTTGCTGTTTTCTTGGCTGATTGCGTTCTGAAGGCTTGCGTTGAAAAAAGAAAAGAAAAAAAAAGTTTTCCCCAGAGTTGAACCGCTTTGTCATGCCTGAGTGTGTACCTTGAGGGAGTGCATAGGCGCAGGTTTTATCTTGCCTGTATGCTTTACATATCTTTGGTTTTGTGCGTATGTGTTTTGTTGGACTGCTTGGCGTGATGTGGCAAGAATTTGCATAAAAAGGACTGATGAAGTGCAAATAAATCTAGTTGTAAGTCGGCGCTCGTCTGTGTTATTCATGTGTCTCCTGTCTTCGTCTTGGTCGCGCTGCAATTTGAAGTGCACTCTTGGTTCGCTTAGGTTCGCTGCAGTGGTACCGCCATCTATGAACGATAGATAGAGCAAAGCACATTGTCGCGCTAATTCGCGCCGGTAGTCAGCACTTGGGTAGTCTTCGCGCTTCGACCGCTGCGCAAGGGCGTTGCGGCGTCGTGACGTTGCTTTTCCCGGGCGAAGTACGAACGCGGTCGTAACAACATTTGTCTTGCGTGGCTAGATGTGCTGACTTTTGACGCGCACTGCTCCAGGAACGCAAGGACGGCCGTCGGCAAGCCAATGATCGGCCTTTCGCTGCAATGGGCTCTGTTTTCATGAAACAATCCGCGGAGAACCCGTTGGGTTTCGCTTGCAAGGTGTCCCGATTTGCGGACGCTCCTTGTTTATGGCAGGTTTGCGCAGGGCTCTGGCGCGTGCAGTTCTGCGTCTCTGGAGCAGTGTGAGTCGTCGAGAACTTTCCCTCGTGTACATGTGTCGAGGACCCCTGTGCAACGTTGATGCGAACTCTCGGCCCCGCGCCGACGACGAGCTGCGGTTTCGGCTTCTCTCTACACAGCTGTCTGTTGTGCCCGATGTTGCCTAGCTGCAGCCGCGCACGTAGCTCTGCGATTCGCTTCTTGAGCAGCGGTCCGAACCTTACGACGAGGCGCCATTAGGTATATCGAAGAGCCAAGTCAGTTCACCGTCGGGGCGGCGCACATCGCCTGCCGCGTGACGCATGGCACGATACGACAAAACTGCTTCAGAGAGCAGCGCTTCGTAATAATGATGACGGAAAAGTTGAAGAAGATTGTTTCATAGTGATGATGTTGATGGTGCCTCTGTAAAGGGTTCAGAGCTACAAAGCATGCAGCCCTGTGTCCTTTCAAATGATTCCTCGAACTCGTTATGCAATCCACTTTCTGCGACGTGGAGTGGCGTATTATCATTCCGCCAGGTAACACTACATTTGTAAATGCGATTCCTCCGCAGACGTTGTACCTTTTTAGGTCACTTAGCAAAGATTTTTCAAACACAGGCGTAGCTCAGTTTTTTTTTCTTTAGTACCTGTCTTTGGTACAATGCTTGTATCAACAAAAGCACACAAAAAAGCAAATTTTCAGGGTGTCACACATATAATTCCATCATCGAGTGTTGGCTTGGCCACATTAAAATTCCGGCAAAGCAGTGAGCGGCTCTACTCATGATAGCCACTCAGGGGTTTCCGCATACGCCTTCTGAGTTTCAATGAACCAATACACACTTTCGCGGAAATAAGCACGTGCAGGCCACGCGTCCTTCTCGCAGTGGTAACCTGCCATTCTTGCTCGCCATATACAGTGGAGGCCCATGAGCATGATCAAGTCATAGGGTACCCCGTCCTCGTTATCAATGCTTAAGAACCTTATTCCATACGGGTCTAGGGGGAAATCTTTCTTCATAGTCCTTTGTAAAACGTCCCAAAAATAAACTCCCTCCCAGCAGTGTAAAAAAACATGGTCTGTTGTTTCTGGCTGCTTGCAAATTAAACAGTGTGAACCCACGGCAAAAATAAACCCTTCCCCTCCAGAAAACTTTTAACGGGCAATGTTCCCGAGTGGAGTTTAAAGAAGAAGGTTTTAGTTCCCGGCTGAACGTCCATTTTCTTAACTCTCTTTAGGACATCTGTGCCAGGACCTCCACTGTACAAGGGCCTATACAGAGGCACAGGAAAAACAACATCACACAGCGCGAAATACAGTTGTTTTCTTTTCACAGTGCTCAAGTAGTCTCTTGAAAATCGTGCCATCAGAAATCTAACACTGAATACAATTTCTTTATAGTAACAGCTCAACCATCCACCACACTCTGCAGTTGACACAACGTAGTCGGGTAGCCGTCTGCCAAGCCTCAAGACACACTGTACGCAAGAAAGGGTCTGTGACATCTCGCAGAAAAAAGAACCTGTTAACCATTTGCCGCAAAAAGAGGTGACTGAGACCAAGGCCCCCTTCTTTAACACGTCGGAACAAGTTCGTAC